>PVKH010033520.1:0-11999 GCA_004027955.1 Chaetophractus vellerosus | reverse complement strand
AGAAAGAAAGAAAGGGAGGGAGGGAGGGAGGGAGGGAGGGAGGGAGGGAGGGAGGAAGGAAGGAAGGAAGGGAGGGAGGGAAGAAGGAAGTGAAAGGAAGAAGAGAAAAAAGTAAAGAAAAAAATTTGAAAAAAATAGGCACATGGTGACTTCAAGCCTTCTGGTAGGAGATTATAGTGAAAAGTTGGTCCCACTATTGATACAAGGACCAAAATCTAGGATAGCATCTTCACTGTCCCCTCAGAGTTTCATCAGTCTTACCTCATCTTGAAACTTCAAATATTTGGAAGACATTGTTTCCTCTTCCTCCCCTGAGTCCTGCTGTCCATTCCCAGAATTTTGACTATCATTTCCACTGGAACCACCCTTTCCATTTATACTGGCATCTCACAGCTGATGCCATGTGGCTGAAAGATGGAAAATGGTTCATTATCACACTTACTAAATCTCAAATGATTAGTACTCTTTCCTCTTGTCAGGCATTCCCATTGTTGTTCTAAGTATCTAATCTGGTTCCAGGGTTACTACATAAATAATTCCAACCAAGGTTTCCAGCTCTTCCCTTTTTATGGTAGAGGAAACAGTTTGTAGAACAACTTCTTGCACCATTTTCTGTATGCAGTCTTTTTTTATGTAAAAAGTGTATTGAAGGGCCTGGCTAGATAGCTCAGTGGATAAAGAGCACTCTGGGGTACCACATGGGAGGCCCCAGGTTTGGTTCCCAGGGGCCTCTCAAAGCAGGCAGATGGTCTTGAGAAAGGCAAGCCACCATGGGTGGGGCAAAAGCCATAGTGGGCAAGGCAAATAAAAAAAGCCTCCACGGGCAGGACGGAGCCCCCACGGGCATGGCAAAGTCACCCATGAAAAGCAGAGCTGCTGCCTGCGAAGTGCAGAAGCTGGCAGCCCACAAAAACATGGAGGACTGCTGCCCACAAAACATGGAGTGTAGCCACCCGTGAAAACAGAATGGAGCCACCCTGAACCTAGCGAGCCACCGCCGCGGTGTGCCGCCACAAAGATGGGGGGAGACAAGAAGCAAACATAGAAAAACACAGAAAAATGGACACACAGCAAGAGCAAGAAGAAGGGGGGGGATATGTAATAAATAAAAAATAAAACAAAAAAAAGTGTATTGAAGTATATCTTTCATGTATGAATATACCTAAATAATAAGTTTGTAGTAAAAATTGTGACAAACATATATAACTTTGTAAGTCATAAATTTCTTGCCTTTAATTTTGCTGTTAAAAATTTAGATGCCTACATGGTTTCCTTTATTTGCATCTTTCTACATGAATGTACTTATAACTATTGTCTATTATAAAGTCCATTACTTTTATTAGGATATATCTTGGAGTTGAGTTTTTCAATCAATGATCACAAGTATGTAGCCATTCATTTCAAAAAGTACATTGAAAACTTGTATTTGTCCCAAAATTATTTTGAATTATATTTTTAAATTTTACTTCTGCCAGCTTTTTTATTTTCCTTCTTTAGACACTCCAAATATTCTTGTGATGTATCACTCTTCCTAATCTTCTATATGGACCCCATGTCTCTGATTATTTCTTCAACTTTCTTCTTTGTGTGTGTGTTCTAATAAAATTTTAATTATAGATATTGAAATGTGAATATCATGCAAATTTTATATTACATGAAATATAATTCTTTTAATTTATAAAACCACTTAAAATATATAAACCATTCTTAGCTCACAGGTTGTGAAAAGCCATAAGTTGGTCAGATGGGACCTAAGGACTATAATTTTCCATCTCCTCCTTTATATTTTTGCCAGTGAACTTTCCAACAAGGCAGTGTATTAGTCAGTCAAAGAAGGGCCTTTGCAAAATATACCAATAATTGATGGGTCTTTACAAAGGGTATTTATTTGGGGTAGTAGCATACAGTTACCAGGCCACAAAGCATAAATTTCTTCCCTCACCAAAGTCCACATGTTGGAGCCAGACAGCTGCTGACATTTGCCAGGGTTCACGCTTTTTGGTTTCCTCTATTCCCAGGGCTGCAGCAGTAGACTATCAGGTGAATGGCTCACTTGTCTTCTCCTGGGGTGCTCCTCTCCAACATCAGAATTACTTCTCAAAAATTTGCTTCTCAAATCTGCTCCCTCTGTCTTTGGTCTTGCCTTTAATACTTGAGACCACACCCACTGAGGGGTGGGGCTCAATGCCCTATTGAAATAGCCCAGTCAATGCCTTAATCATAACCCAATCATGCCCAGATGAAAGATCAGTTTACAAGCATGATTCAGTATGGATTTTTGGAATTCACAATTACATCAAACTGTAACACTCCACCCTCTGAATTCCCAAAATACACCACAATATTAAAAAAAAACTTTAAATCAGTAACAATTTCAAGTACAAAATCATATCATAATAAGTTCAAAGAAATACAGTTTGTCTTTAGGCAAAATCTCTTCTCACTGTAGAACTCTGAAAATTACAAAATAATTTAACTGCTTCCAATACACAAATGGGAAGGCAAAGAATAAAATTTTCATTATCATAGGGAAAAATTGGGATATTAAACATAAGTACTGGATCCTCTACAATTCAGTAAACCTGCAGAGCATCCTCCATTCAATTTCGAGAAGTCTGAGAGTCATTCTTAAGATGATGGTTTCTTCTCCTTGTGGCCACATGGGAACCCACCCTTTCCACAGGTTTGCCCAACAACCTTTTTCTTGGTTCCACCATCATTAAGCATCTGGATGTCAACCAAGCTCCACATCTCATCCTCCAATAATGTTGGGGTGATTCCCACACCTTACCCAATCTTTGGGTTAGAGTCTTAGCACCCCTAGTACAGTGAGGTGAAGACAAAATTCCCCATAATCTTTGGCATACTGTCTCAACTCCCTCAGAGCAATGAGTTGCCCACCTGGCCTTCTCTAATGTATAGGGGAGAGGAGAACCCCTCTCAGACCTATGGACTTCTGACTTTAACCACCCTAATCTTTGAGGAATGTCCTCCACCCTCCCTGTATACTGGGGTGGCAAGACTCTTTCTGAACTTTGGGTGGGAACATCCACCCTCTTCAACTGTTGGGGCAAACACACCCTCTCTGCACCCTGGGGAGGCAAAACTCTTCCAGACATCAGGGGTAGACATTCACACTCTTCAATCTCTCAGGCAAACTCACCCTCTCTTGGACACATGGGTGGGGCTCCTCTCTTTGCCCAAGGCAATATCTTAATTCCAGATCTCAGCTTCCATGGGTTTCTCCTTAATGCTGTTTCTCCTTCAATGTCTCCTTTCCATTTTCTTTTTTAGTTCAAGTGTACAGTGGTTTTGTTCATAAAGCTCTCAAAAAGTTTGTTGGTTTAGCATGTAGGAACCAGGGGTCCAGGCCACCAGGTAGTAAGACTTTCCACGAGTCTTTCCTAGTTAACTGCATCATTAATTCAGACTTACTATTTCCAGGTTTAGCTAAAACTTTAAATGGGGCAACTTGATTTTCAGAAACTTGGAAGTTCCAGAATGAGTTTCTGTTTTCTTTGTGCCCAAAAGTTCAGTCCTTAGTGTATTTCATTCATTTAGCATTTTGTTATAAGCTGCAAGGAGAAGCCAAGCCACATTCTCTGGGTTTACTTTGGAAAGTACTTCAACTAAATACTCAGTTTCACCATTTTCAATTTCTTTCTCCTCTATAACACCAGGAGTTAATCTTGCTAAGTTCTCTGCAACTCCAAAACACAGATTGCCTTTCTTCCATTTTACAATAATAATTTCATCATTTACTTCTAAGCATCACAAAAAGTCTCTTTAGCATCCATCTCACAATTGTTTCCTTCTAAGTCCTTATCAAAGAGAACTTTACGCTTCATATTGCTATCAACAGTCTGTGCATAGCAATCTAGGCCTTTTCCATCAAGCATTTCACAATTCCTCTAATAAATACCCCTTACCCATTTATAAAATGTTTCCAACATTTTGGTAAATACAAAAAGCACTTCCCCACTCCTTGGTACCAAATTCTGTATTAGCCAGCCAAAGTGCCTTTGCAATATATACCAATAATTGATTGGTCTTTATAAGGTGTATTTATTTGGGGTAGAAACTTACAGTTACCAGGCCACAATGCATATAAGTTTCTTCCCTCACCAAAGTCCACCTGTTGGAGCAAGGCAGCTCCCAAAGTTTGCCAGGGTTCAGGCATTTTGGGTTCCTCTCTTCCCAGGGCTGCAGCTGTAGACTATCAGGTGAATGGCTCACTTGTCTTTTCCTGGGGTGCTCCTCTCTAACATCAGAACTACTTCTCAAAAATCTTCTTCTCAAATCTGCTCCCTTTGTCTTTGGTCTTTCCTTTTATACTTGAAACCACACACACCCTACTGACATGGCCCAGTCAACACCCTAATCATAACCCAATCTTGCCCAGATGAACAGATCAGTTTACAAGCATGATTCAATTTGGATTTTTGAAATTCATAATTACATCAAACTGTAGCAGGCAGAAATAATCAAAGTCAAATTGCTTAGCAGAGATCCTGAATTACATTATTTTTTTAATTAGAGAATTTGTGGGTTACAGAACAGAAATGCATAAATTACAGGGTTCCCATACACCACCCTATTATTAACACCTTATTTGGTGTGGCATATTTTTTAGAATTGATGTAAGCACGTTTTTATCATTGTACTATTAATTTTAGTCATGGGTTAAGTGTGGATTCACTGTGTTGTCCAGTTTCATGGGTTTTAAAAATATATTTTCTTCTAACATGTATAGAACCTAACATTTCCCCATTTAACAATATTCAGATCCATATTTCAGTGCTGTTAATTATATTCACAGTGTTGTTCTACCATCACCACCATCCATTACCAAAGTATTTCCTTCATTCTAATTGGAATGTTGTACATTTTAATATTCAATTCCCCATTCCCATCTCATTCCATATTAAACTATATTGTAGATTCTGACTCTATGAGTTTTCTTATTCTAGTTATTTCATACCATTGAGATCATTCAATATTTGGCCTTTGGCATCTGGTTTGTTTTACTTGATATGATGACATCAAGGTATATCCATACTGCACTGTCTATCATAACTTCTTTCTTTTTATGGCTAAATACTATTCCATTTTATGGAAATGACACATTTTGTTTACCTATTAATTAATTAATCAATGGACTAATAGGTTACTTTGATCTTTTGGTAATTTTAAATAATGTTGCTATAAACATCCTTGTGCAGATATCTCCTTGAGTCTCTGCTTGCAATTCTATTGGGATATGTAAGTAGTAGTGGGATGGCCATGTCATATGGTGATTATATCTTTAATTACCTGAAAATCACCAAACTGTCTTCCACAGGGCTGTGCCATATTATATTGCCACCAGCAATGAATAAGTGCTCCTATATCTCTGCAATGTTTCCAACACTTTCAATTTTTTGTATTTTGTTTTCTAATGTAGCCATTCTTTTAGATATGAGATGATATCTCATTATGCTTTTGATTTCCATTTTCATAATGACATTATGTTGAAGATATTTTCATGTGATTTTTTGCTATTTGTATATCTTATCTGAAGAAAAGTCTATACAAGTCTTTTGTCTGTTATTTATTAGGGTGTTTGTCTTTTTTGCCTTTATTCAATTTTATTGATATATATTAATAATGCATAAACCCAACCAAAGTGTACAATCAATGATATTTGATGTAATCACATATGTGTACTTTCTTCACTTCAATCATTCTTGAGCACTTTTATTCCAAGAATAATAATAAACAAAAAACAAAAAACAAAACTCCACTCCTCAATCTCTCTATGCTCCCTCTGCTGTACATAGCTGCTATTCATTTTCCTTCCCTCTAGTATATTTGTATTTATATTTTATTAAAATAGTCATATATGCAATATCACTCATATTCATGTTTTAAATGATTTTACTAACTTATATAGTCCCATGTTACAGATTTTACCTTTCCTTCTAGAAATATAACTGACCTTGGACTTCCCCTTTCAACTAAAGTCAAACCCTTATATAGCTCAGCTACTTATAAACATATGATGAACTTTTACAATTTTTCTTCATTTCCAAGGAATTACAACCTTTTCTGCACAGATTAACCCTCAGCTTTCCATTTTCTACCCTCCTATATTCTGGTGATCTATATTCTAATTATTAACTAGATGAATTTAAACAATATATTTAATTCATAATAGTGCAGTCATACAGTATTTGTCCTTTTGTGTTAGACTTGCTTCACTCAACATTATGCCCTCCAGGTTCATTCATGTTGTCATATGCTTCATGACTTCATTCTTCTTACTGCTGCATAATATTCCATCATGTATATACACCACAATTGGTTTACACATTCATCAGTTGACTGACACCTGGTTTGTTTTCACCTTTTAGCAATAATGAATAATGTCACTATGAATGTCACTGTACAGGTGTCTGTTTTTGTCTGTTCTCAGTTCTTCTGGGACTATAACTAGGAATGGTATTGCTGGGACACATGGCAGTCTATAATCAATTTCCTTAGGAACTGCCAAACATTCCTCCACAGTGACTCTACCATGCTACATTCCCACCAATAGCAAATGAGCATTACTAGCTCTCCACATCCTCTCTAACATTTACAGATCTCCAACTTTTTAATAAAAGGCAGTCTAATAGGTGTGTAAAGACATTGCATTGTAGTTTTGATTTGCATTCCCCTCATTGCTAGTAATGTTGAACATTTTTTCATATGTTTCTTCATCATTTGTATTTCTTACATGTACAAGTATAATTTCAAGTCTTTTGCTCATTTTTGTCTTTTTATTGTTGATTTGTATGATCTCTTTATATATCATGGATATCAAACCCTTATTGGATATGTGACTACCAAATAATTGTTCTCATTGAGTTGGCTGCTGTTTCACCCTTTTGATAAAGTCCTTTGATGTACAAATGTGTTTATTTTTGATGAGGTCTCTTTTATAAATTTTTTCTTTTGTTGTTTGTGCTTTGGGTGTAAAGTTTAAGAAACTACAGCCTATCACCAGGTCTTGAAGTCTCCCCTTCCCCCCCGCTGCGGGGACGCGCTGAGACTTGGTCACTGAGCAGGCGTGGCTTTCCCCACTTGTGGGCGGCTTCTGCTTCCATCACGGCTGGCTTTTCAGTTTGCGGGTGGCTGGCTGCGCTCCATTCACGGGCGACCTGCCCTGCCCGTGGCAGCTTTTGCCTGTCCGTGGCAGCTTTTTTGCCCTGCCCACGGCGGCTCTGGCCCGCCCATGGTGGCTTGCCATTCTCAATGGCGGTCTGCCCGCTAGGAGAGGTCCCCGGGAACCGAACCTGGGGCCTCCCATGTGGTATGCCGACGCCCTACCCACTGGGCTATCCAGTCGGCCCCAGCATGATTATGTTTTGATTAGGGCATAAAATGGGCCACATCAGTTGGGTGCTGAGCCCAACCCCTTGGTGGGGCAGCAATCAAATATAAAAGGCATGGCAAAAAAACAGATTTGGAGCAGTTTTGATGTTGGAATCTTGAGCTGGAGCCCCAGGAAGTAAGAAAGTTTGGTTGTAGAGAAAGAGAGAAGGCCCCAGGTTAGAGAAAAGCCATTCATCTGATCGTCTACAGCTGGCCTTGTGGAGAAAAGCAAAGCCTAGAGAGCCTCATAGTGTACAGCTGACCTTGTGTAGGAAACAGAGGAGGTAAGCCTGGAAAGAAATTCAGCCCTGGGAAGAGAGGAACCAAAGATGCCTGAAGCCTGGCAAACATCAGCAGCTATCTTGCTCCAACACATGGCAATGGACTTTGGTGAGGGAAAACACTTATGCTTTATGGCCTGGTAACTGAGGGCTTATACCCCAAATAAATACCCTTTATGAAGACTAACCAATTTCTAGTATTTTGCATCAGCACCCCTTTGGCTGACTAATACAGTGTGATATAGGGGTCCTCTTTCTTTCTTTAGGATAGGGCTATTCAGTTCTCCAAGCACATTTGTTAAATAGACTTTTCTGTCACACATGGGAGGGCTAGACTGCTTTGTCAAAAATCACTTGACTGTAGATTTAAGGGTCTATTTATGAGTAGTAGATTTGGTTACATTGGTCAGTGTGTCTGTCATTATGTCACTAACATGCTGTAGTTACCACTGTAGCTAAGTAATATGTTTAAATTCTGGACATGAGAGTCCTCCAACTTTGTTCTTCTTTTTTAAGAACTTTTTGACTATTTGGGGTCCCTTACTTTTCCAAAAATTTTGGTAACTGGTTTTTCCATTTCTGCAAAAATGGCTTTGGGAATTTTCATTGGGATTGTGTTGAATCTGTAGATCAGTTTGGGTAAAATTTATATTTTAATGATATTTATCCTCCCAACCAATGAACAAGGAATGTCTTCCACTTATTTAATCTTCTTTGGTTTATTTTATCAATTCATTGTAGTTTTCTGAACAAGAGTCCTTTATGTCTTTGTAGTTTGTTCCTTAATAGTTGATTGTTTTATTTGCTGTTATAAACAGGTTTTCTTTTTCTGATTTCCTCCTCAGATTGCACATCAATAGTGTATGGAAAGGCTCTTGATTTTTGCATATTAGTCTTGTATCCTGACACTTTGCTGAACTAGTGTATTAGTTCTGGTAGCCTTGTTGTGGATTTTCAGTAGATTCTAGATATAGGATTATATTATTTACAAATAGTGAAAGTTTAACTCTACCTTTCCTATTAGGGTGTTTTTTATTTCTTAATCTATCCTAATTAGATTATGATATCTAGCTAAAACTTCTAGCACAATATTGGCATTATATTTCAAGAAGAGAGAACAATCATAAAAATTTATTCCCCTAATCAGGGTACCTCAAAATACATGAGGCAAGCACTGGAAAACTAAGTGGAGAAAGAATTATAGTGGGGGCTTTAATACACCATTATCACCACTAGTAAGAACATCTGGACAGAGAATCAGTAAATAAACAATGACTCAGAATAATACATTAGAGGACCTGGACCTAATAAGGATATACAAAATGCTACACCCGAATACAGCAGGATATACAGTCTTCTCAAGTGCACATGGATCATACTCCAAGATAGACCACATGCTAGGCCACAGAACAACTATTAACCAATTCAGAAAGTTTGAGATTATTCAAAGTAATGTCTCTGACCAGAATGGAATGAGTTTGGAAATCACTAAGAGCCAGGGAATCAGATTAGGCATGAAGATATGGAAGTTAAGCAACACGTTTTGGACAAACAGTGGGCCAAGGGGGAAATCTCAAAAGAAATCAGTAACTACCTCAAATTGAATGATAATGACAACACAACATATCAAACCTATGGGATGCAGCCAAAGCTGTACTGAGAGAGAAATTCATTACCATAAATGCATATATTAGCAAAGAAGAAAGAGGTAAAATGGAAGTACAAACTGCCCACCTGGAGGAATTGGAAAAAACAACAACAAACTAACCCCAAAGGAAGCAGAAAGAAAGAAAGAAATATTAGAGCAGAAATAAATGAAATAAAAAATAAGAAAGCACTAGAAAAATAAACAAAACCAAATGTTGGTTCTTTGAGAAGTTCAACAAAATTGACAAGCCCACAGTCAGACTAACAAAGAAAAAGTAGGAGCAGGTGCAAAATAAGGAATGAAGAAGGGGATATCACTACTGACCCCATGGAAATAAAGAGTATCATAAGAGGATAATTTGAAAAACTATATGCCACTAAGAATAAAAATTTAGAGGAAAGAAATAAATTCTTAGAAACTCATAAGCAGCCTACACTGATGAAAGAAGAAATTGATGAACTCAACAGTCCAATTAAAAGTATAGAGATAGACTCAGTCATCAGAAACCTCCCAACTAAGAAAAGCCAAGAACCAGAAGACTTCACATCTAAATTCTACCAAACATTCTTGAAGCAGGTATCACCAACTCTGCTTAAGCTCTTCCATAAAATAAAAGTAGGAAGAGCATTGCCTAAATCATTCTGTGATACCAACATTACTCTAATATCATGGCCAAACAAAGATACCACAAGAAAGGAAAATTAGAGACCAAATTCTCTAATGAACCTAGATGCTAAAATCATCCATAAAATACTTGCTAATCACATTCAATAGCATATCAAAAGCATTATACACCATGAGAAAGTGGGTTTCATCCCAGGTATGTGAGGATGGTTCAACATAGGAAAATCAAACAACATAATTCACCACATAAAAAGATTGAAAGAAAAAAATCACATAATCATGTCTATAGACACAGAAAAAGCTTTAAACAAAATAAAGCATGCTTTCCTAATAAAAACAATGCAAAAGATAGGAATAGAAGGAAACTTTCTGAACATGATAAATGGTATATATGAAAAACCCAAAGCTAACCTCATCTTCAATTGTGAAATCCTAATAGTCTTCCCTCTTAGATTGGGAACAAGATAAGGATGCCCACTATCACCACTCCTATTTAACATTGTCTTAGAAGTACTTGCTTGAGCACTGAGACAAGAAAATTATATAAAAGGCATCCAAATTGGAAAAGAAGTAAAAATCTCATTATTGGCAGACATGATCCTATATGTAGAAACAACCAACAAATCTACAACAAATCTTATAAAGGTTATAAAGGATTTCAGTTACATTGCAGGCTATAAGATCAATGCTCAAAAATCAGTAACATTTCTGTACAGCAAAAACAAGAAATCTGAGGAGGAAATCAAGAAGAAAATACCATTTACAATAGTAACAGAAAGAATCAAATACATTGGAATAAATTTAACTAAAGGTGTAAATGACTTATATACAGAAAAATACACAACGTTGTTAAAGGATATTAAAGAAGACTTAAATAAATGGAAGACTATTCCCTGTTCATGGATAGGGAGACTAATATCTTCATGATGTCTATCCTCCCCAAACTAATCTAAAGATTTAATGCAATCCCAATAAAAATCAACACTGTAACTTTTAAGGAATTTGAGAAATTATCTACACAAATTGTTTGTAAAGGTAAGAGGCCCCTAATGGGCAAAGACATTTTGAAAAAAGAAATATGACATTGGAGGTATCACACTGCCCCAATTTAAATCATGGTACAAAGCTACAGTGGTGAAAACCACATGGTATTGGCACAAGGATAGGCACATTGACTAATGGAAATGAACTGAGAGTTCTGATATAAATCCTCACATATACAGTCATCTGATATTTGACAAAACCACCAACCCCACTCAGTTAGGAGAGAATAGCCTTTTCAACAAGTTCTGCATGAAGAACTGGATATCCATATCCAAAAGAATGAGAGAGGAGCCCCAGATCACACCCTATACAAAAATCAATTCAGGATATATCAAAGATCTAAATATAAAAGCCAAGACCATAAAGCCCTTGGAAGATAATGTAGGGAAGTATCTACAGGACCTTGTAATAAGAAATGGTTTCATGAGCTTCACACACAATGCATGAGCAGCAAAAAAAAAAAAAAATAGATGTTTTAGTCAGCCACAGGGGTGCCTTTTGAAATATAACAGATTGGTTGATCTTTATAAAGGGTATTTATTTGGGGTAGAAGCTTACAGTTACCAGGCCATTAAGCATAAGTTTCTTCTCATACCAAAGTTCATGTGTTGAAGCAAGATAGCTGCCAACATCTGCAAGGGCTCAGGCCGTTGGGTTCCTCTCCTGCCAGGGCTGTGTTTCTCTCTGGGCTCAGCTTCTGCTTCCTCTACAAGTTCAGCTGTAGACCATGAGGCTCTCTACGCTTTGTGTAGCTCCACAAGGCTAGCTGTAGACTATCAGGAGAATGCTTCTCTCCAACATCAGAAATGCTTCTCAAATCTCTGTTTCTCAAATCTGCTGCCAGGCCTTTATACTTGAGACCACACCCACTGAGGGCAGGACCCAATGCCCTCCTGAAGTGGTCCAGTTAATGCCCTTATCATAAACCAATCATGCCCAGATGAACAGATCAGTTTACAAGCATGACCCAATTTATATTTTTGGAATTCATAATTACATAAAACTGT
>PVKH010033519.1:0-12001 GCA_004027955.1 Chaetophractus vellerosus | reverse complement strand
TGTGTGCCCTCTTGGCTGCCCCCATTGGGCCCAGGTGGACTGTTCCTATCCCTGGCCTGTGATGGGGGTTGGGCTCCCTCCCCACCCCTCCCCTGGCTCAGCCCCCCTGGCCTCGGCTCTGGGCTGTCCTGAGACTTAATGGCCCTTGCTCACCCCCTAGGGCCTTCATCCTGCTGGCTGCTGAGGTCGGGCTGTGGGTGATCCTGCGTCCAGGCCCCTATATCTGCAGTGAGATTGACCTGGGGGGCCTGCCCAGGTAAGCAGGCGGCTAGGGGCTCTTGCTGTACCTAGAGCTGTCCCGTGTGCTTAGGCGCCATGCAAATCACAACAGTGGGTTTAAAGCTGCTTTTAAAGTCTATTTTTCCTTTCTGTACTGGCTTTCCTTTTCAGAATAAGTGGCACCCAAAAAGGACCATGTAAAATGATGTCACAGTTACTACCCTGATAAAAATCTGTGTGATTTTTTTTTTTTAATGTGGCAAGCCACAGAAGGAGGTATGGGGCCATCAGGGCCTTACTATTTAGGTGGATCTCGGTCAAATCATTTAACTTCTCTGGACCTCACTTTTCCTGACTATAAAATGGGAAAAATCCAGCCTGACCCATTTCTTAGGGATGTTACCAAGCATTTTTTAAAAATGTCCAAGTATTTTGATAAGTATAAGAAGAACACATTATTATTAATGGTTTATCTTCAAATCTCGGGCATTAATGTTTAACCTTATTCTGTGCGGTATCAGCTGAGGTCAGTAAAATAATTTCTTGTTGAAGTGGAAGCATGGACAAGAATCAGAGGGTACCCTTTGCTTTCCTTGTCATCAGAATGATTATCATCATTCTCTAGAATAAAGGCTTTCTTGTTCATAGGTGTCACCTTTTCCCATCCTCACACTGTACCTGAGGGTTAGACCCACTTTCCCACCATCACCGGCAGTGAAGAAAGTCGATCTGCTTGCCCCGCGGTCTCCTGGGGTAATGGCTGTCCCCACGGTGCTTGTTTTCTCTTTCCTGTTTCCAGGGCACAGGTGCCCTCCATCTTTCTCTGTGCCGGCTGGCCTGGCACCCTCCCCAAGGCACTAGTCGGGGATTAGAGACGCATTTGCCCTGTCAGCGACTTCTTTCTGCTCAGCCAGGGCTGGAGCACAGCAGAAGGGCATCTGACCATCTCAGTTTAGAGGACATGCAGCCCTCGCCCGTGCACTCTGCTCCCTCCAGCCCAGCCCCCCGCTGCTGAGGGGCGGGCACACGGAGGCCGAGCCAGCAGCCTGGGAGAGCTGGCCGAGTTCAGAGGTTATGTTCCATGTATTGTAGAGGAGGGGCCATGCGGAAGCATTCATCTCAGTCCTCATCCATTTTGTCCCTCACATAAATTGATAATTTTCTGACCCTGTCCAGAACTTGCACATCAGGGCGAGAGAAGCATCCTAAGCCTTTTGTTAGAAAATTCAAGCGTTTTCTCAGAATTTCAAGTGGGAAGGGAAAATACCTTGACTCCAGCTTTGGAACTTATCCAGGGTGCTCACTGTTCACTTGCAGAATTTTGTGATCACAACATAGAGGTTGTAAAAAGAAAAAAAATAACTGATCTTCTTGCTTCCTTGTCCCTCAGCCCGCTGAGCTCCTAAGAATCTCCCATGTCAGTGTCAAGAATTCTAGAACTAGAGGCCAAGAGAAGGGCGCCTGCAGATTCAGCCTCTCAGTCTGTTTCAGGCTGCGTTTTCTGGGTGATAGTGGAAGGCATGGGCTGAGTCCACTCTTTTCCATCCCCTGTGATTCCTGACTCTGTCAGAAGATTGTAGTATAACTGCTTGGAAAGTAGGTTTGGATCCTTTGGGCTGCATCCAGTGCAGAGCCTCTCTCACTCTTGACCTGCAGCCTTGACCCATAGCCAGAAGTAAAGTCCCTGTTGGCGCCAGTGTCCCCCGATAGGCAGGGGCAGCCATTGAAGGGCAGCATGCCCTTGTGCTTTGGCAGCTTGCATCGGTCTGAGTAATCTTGCGACTTGCTGGCTGAGTGGAGTTATTGGGGTGGGAGTGAGTCTAGGCTCTCCGTGGTCACAAGGCTCATTCCTGATCGCTTGGAAGCTGCTTTTCCCTTCTGCACCCCCAGCCCCCTGCTCAAACCAGACCCACAAACAGTAAAAAGAATACTTCCTCTCTTTACTCCAAGCTGGTTACTCCAAGACCCTGACATGAAGCTGAGAACCACTTACAAGGGCTTCACTGAAGCGGTGGATCTTTATTTTGATCACCTGATGTCCAAGGTGGTCCCACTCCAGGTAAAGGCAAACTCAACGCTTCTCTCACCTTCACCTGTCTGATCCTTCCATAGCTCTCCGGCCAAGGGCTCGCAGGTCTTTGCAACCCAGAAACACACCCTTCCTCACTGCCTGTAAAAAGATCCAATATTTGGATATTCACTTGACGATTTATCGTTGGAGGGGTTTCTAGAAACCGGCTTTTAAAAAGACCTACCATTTCAGTTCAGTTCAGCGCCGAGAGGGCAGGCAGGAGTAAGGGCTTACCCGGCTTCGTGTGGTCCCCGAGCAGCAGCACTTGTGATGGTCAGATCACCAATGCCTTGACGCTCGTGAAAAGCTGCTCACCGGCATGCCAGCGGCACAGTGGCACTGCACAGAGAGGGGCATGTCTGGATGGGTCCCTGCCTTGCATTCGAGAATGACTGGACTTTCTGTAATTGTAAGATACAGTCAATGACTTTTCAAGGTGCTTCCTGCTCCTGCCAGCAACATGCTGTATGGTATGTGTTTATCATTCAAAACATATGTGCCAGAGTGAAATTTTGGGGGGAGAAATGATGTGAACATCTCATGGAAGCATCGATGCAATAAAAAAGCAAGATTGGGAATAACCCAGTTGCTCATATAAAACCAAGACCAGTGACACTGAGAAATTAGTACATTAGTAAAAAATGAATACATCAATAAAAAGTTGCTATTGAGTCACTGGTTTGGAATGTTCACACCACACGTAGATCAAAGGGAAGCACTTAAAGTGTAAGATTGGCAGATGAATCACAGGTCGCCCGTATAATATTTGAGACATACCTATGCTAAAACAATGATTCATTGCTTATCTGAAATTCAAATTTACCTGGATGTCTTTTTTTTTTTTTGGCTAAATCTGGCAACCCTAGTCATATGGGAAGTGCTAGAAAGTTACGCCCTAGATTTTTTCAGGCAAGGTGAGATGACTGGAGCTGTTTAGACAGAGGTGATTCAGCAGGTTGCAGTAGTAGTTTTGGGAGTGGAGGCAGGCGTGGGTGACAGGGAAGGTCACGCCAGGAATTAGCTAAGTGGCACCCTTAGGCCTGGAAACGGCCGACCAGTGCTTTTGAGACTTTGTTTTCCCAATGGGACGTTTTGCTAGTGATGGTGTGATTTGAGATGATCTCGTTCCCAGTTCAAACTCAGCTTCTGGTTGTTTCTTCTCCCTAGTACAAGTTTGGGGGACCCATTATTGCTGTGCAGGTGGAGAACGAGTACGGCTCCTATCACAAAGACCCCGCCTACATGCCGTATGTCAAGAAGGTAAGTGCAGCCAGGCCACGCCTGCACACTCCTCCTTGTCATTCTGCGCACAGCACAGACCAGTCCTTGCATTTGGCCTCTTCCCCCAGGTGTTTTCGCGAGAGAGAATGGGGTGGGACCTGGTGGAAGAGGACTCTGCTCAAGTCTTAGCTTTGTCCCCAGTTTGCCCTGTTTGACTTTAGTTCAATTATTTTGATCAAAATAGGGAAATCACTCAGTTGTTATTATTCAGCCAACACCAGTGTACATAGTATGTGACTATGGGAAATGGGTGGAAGACAAAGACTTAGTCTTGGAGGTAGACAAAGGCAGACAAAGTGATGGAAGAGCTCTAAAGAGCCACAAGTTAACAGTTTTAAAAAGGCACATTTGTTTAGCATTTTATATTTTACACAGTACTTTCACATTGCAGTGCTATTGCACATTTAATCAATTTAATAAGAGAAGTTGAGAAAGGACATAAAAATGTATTCTTAGCCACAAGATATATTAAGGTTATTAATATCACTGAACAAGTATTTTTGTTTTTTAGATTTATTTATATATCCCCCCCTTGTTCTTGCTGTGTTTATTTACTTTGCGTTCTTCTGTGTCTGCCTGTCTCCCCCTGCTGCGGCATCCCACCAAGTCAGCTCACTGCGTGGTGGCTTTCCTGCTCGCAGCAGCTTGCCCTACTTGCAGTGGCTTGCCCTGCTCGCGGCGGCTTGCCTTCTTGAGGTAGCCTGCCTGCTCAAGGAGGCCCCGGGAACTTAACCCGGGGCCTCCCATGTGGTAAACCAGAGCCCTACCAATTGAGCCACAGCTGGGTCCCTGAACAAGTATGTTTTTAAGAAAATTACTTTCTTGGGCTACAGTCCTAAAAGTGGTATTACCAAGTTAAAGATTATGATCATTTTTTTTTTACTTTCACCATAATTTGCCTAATTGCTCTGAAAAAATGACTCAAATTTACAGTTACTAGAATTATAAGTGTTCCTGTTTCTTCATAGTCTGTCAACAATTTTTGTCATGTATGTAAATAATGGATAATAGGATCTACATTAAATTGTTGTAGCTTGTAAGTCAAGAATTGGTTACTCTTCTTGCTTTTTGTTTGCTCTGTGATGCCCATTCATATTCTTTGATGATTGCTTTCTAGACCTTTCTCAATTGTCTATACTGTTTGAATCTCGGGTTTACAGATACTATACGTTTCGGATATAAAATATTTTCCAGAATATGATTTTCCAACATTTTTTCTACTTCATTAGTTTTTCTTTATAGACATTTATATTTTTTGTCTATATTTACTCTTTCAACACATATTATTGAACACCTACTATGTGCCAATGGTCTATATTTAATGAACACCACAACTTTTTTCTCCTTTTATCTTTAAAACTGATCCTCCTTGTTGCTAGTGCTTTTTCCTTGCTTCAGATGTCAAAAATTGCTACCCTTCATGTTCAAAATAGGAAGCAATCCAATTCGTCGGTATTTTGGAGTGACTTTAGCCTGTGTGGGATGTATTAGGGCTATGGTATGAGGTGGTGCCCAGTTCCTCTTTTTCCAGGACTACAACCACGTTACCCAGCACCACTTACTAATTAAGGGATCTTTTCTCCATTGTTTTATTGTAGCAAGGATGTCACTTGTTCACCTTTATTGATGGAGTTTAATTGGGGGATTGCGGTTCTTGTGCACTTGTGCTGTATTTTGCAAGGTTCTGTTTAGTGAAATTGAATGCACACAGGTGAGAATAAAGGACTGTCCCAGCAGTGACGGCGCTAATCAGCTCAGGGACGGCGATTAGAGACACTTCCTCTAGGGTCTGCCCTCATTCGAGCTTCTAGAGCCCTGGTCTCTGCCTGGCTGCACATTGCTTCATCCTGGGGGTTGGGGGTGGGGCTTGCAGGGGCATGTGATTAAAAGCCCCACTTAAATCAATCAGAACCTCCGGGTGGTACTCAGATATCTGTATTTTTTAAAACTCCAAGGTGATTCCAAGGTGTAGCTGCAGTTGAAAAGCAGGGATTTACTATGAGACAGACCAAGGAGGGGCAGGGATAGAGTAATAAAGAAAAGGGGCTTTGTCTTCCGATCTGGCTTCAGCCACTTAATAGCTGTGGCCTCGAACAAATGACTTTTTTTTTTTTTTAAACCTCCGTTCTGTTCTCTGAAAGAGAGAGTGGAGGTTTAAAAAATGCTCTCATATAACACTCAAACTCTCTGAATTGTGTTATATGAAAGAGTGTGGCTTGGCACTGCAGCTGGCACACCGGAAGAAGGCAATCAACGAGACTTGGTTTGGGGTCCTTGGGGGTGGGGGGTGAGATGGAGGAAAGGCTGGGTGACCTCGGTGAATCCACCTGCTTTAAGACTGCTTTGACATGGCCCTCGGTGCCCTGGGCTGCGTTTTGCTGACACCTGCAGATTCATTTTCTTTCTTTTTTTTTTTTTTTCCCAAGGTAAACTATTTCAAATTCAAAAAATAATAAAGCCTCATTCCAAAACATTCTGTCCAGGCACATTTGTCTCACCTTAATCCTAAAAACAAACTCATTTGTTCCTCCAGTGTTCAGAAAGGTATACAATAAGCACAGATTGGTTAAATGACAGGACCACGGTCTGTTCATTAATGAAGAAATTGAAGCTGCAGATTCATTTTCCACCTGGAGACACTGCAGCCTGTAGGTTCTCATCCACTCTCCCTACCTGCTCTCGCCTCCAGAAAGCATTCCTTGTCCCCGGGATGGCTGACACTCCCAGCGCCCAGCCACACGCACCTCCAGCTGCCTCCCTCTTTGTCTTGAGTTAGCTAGAGGGAGCCCAACTCGGGCACAGGACCTTCTTGTTCCCTCCACCCCATGCGCTCACTGCTCCCCTGGGCTCCGGGCTTCTCAGCAGTTGTTTACTTGCGGAGGAGAAAGGATGAGCGTCAAGCTCCTTCGGGGACCACTCCTGCACAGTCACGCTTCCCTGAGGTCTGGGAAGAGGCATCTTTGTGTGAGGCGATGACAGCAGCACCCAGCCTCCATGGTCCTGAGCTCTTTGGGGACTGCAGGGAGGGACACCATCAGCGTAGGGCAAGCTCGGAAAGTCACCTTGTCTCGCCGAGCCTGAGTTCCACTGTGTGCAAAATGGAGGCAAAAAGACCTGCTCTGCTGCTGCTTGGCCTATTGCCAGTGCCCAGGAACTATCAATTACTCCCTGCTCTGCGGAGTCAACGAATCAGTGCCCGTGAAGAGCCAAGTGGAGAGAGTCAAGTTACAGTTATACCCTCCTGACACACTGTATGTGCCCGCAGACCTCGGCGATAGTGTGGGCTCGGTTCTAGACCACCGCGATGGAGCAGATATCTCAATAGAGAGAGTCACATGAACTTTTTGGTTTCCCGGTGCATATAAAAGTTATGCTTACACTATACTGTAATATATTAAGTGTATGATAACATTATGTCTAAAAAAACTGTGTACATACCTTAATTAAACTGTGTCATGGAGAGGCGAAGTGAGCACATGCCATTGGAAAAAGGGCATCCACAGACTTGTCACAGACCTTCAATTTGTAAAACGTGTGGTAAACGTGATGCTCAGTAAAACGAGGTGTGCCTGTTTGGCGGGAGCGTCACAGGGCACTGTGTGAATATGGCAGGAGCTTAGTGCAGCGTTTGTTGAATATAAATGAGTGCCTCATGGAAGGGGGGGATTGGAGAACTGTGAGGCTGTAGAGCAGACCTGTTCATAAAGCCTCACCTGTTCTCATGGATTAATCTCCCGCAGCGTCAGCCGACCCTGAGAATTCTATTCCTTCTGCTCTTTGCTTGCCGGCACCTAGGATCACACGTGAGCATCATTCACCTGCTAGATCGTCTCTCTGCTGCCCCGATTTCCAAAAGAATCCAGCTGAGATAAACAGTCTTGTAGCAGTTCTGCATGGAGAACTATAGGGCACTGCCCCCTTGCTGGGGTTTCTGATCCCAGAGAGAGCCTCAGAGCCCCAGTCTTTGAAGGTGGATGGACTCAGGGGTCAGGTTCATGCTCTTGTTAGCTCTGTGGCCCTTGCTTCATCTTTCAACCTCTCCGAGGCTCTTCGGCTGCAAAATTAAGATATTAGTGGTACAGAATGAGGAGGCCCACCTGGCACATGCCCCACAAATGCTGACCTCGGCCACCACTCCTGCCCCTTAGGCACAATGCGTGTCTGTCCATTCCTTCCTGCCTTATGACCGGTCCCTTCCATGACACATTTCCTGCTGTATTAGGCTGGGCAGCGTTTATGGGCATGGGACTGTCGTGGCTGAGCTATGTCTGCCTTTGCTGTTGACAAGTGCCCAAGTGGGCCTGTGCTGCGGCAGGGGGAGGGGAGTGGGAGGCTCTCCCTGAGGCCTGGACTCACTTAGACCGGCCGCTGGCCGGACTGTGCACCTTGCCCAGGGCAGGAGCCACTGAGGCCTGCCCAGTGCGCGCCCGCTCTTGCCGCCAGCTGAGGCTGGAATCCAGGCGTGCTCTCTTGCTCTCTGCTCTGTTTCGAGGCCCCCTCTTTCTCTGCAGTTGCCTTACCTGGTGCCTCGGTCTGCTGGAGCTCTGAGGGCGAGGATGGACTCTGACGCATCTCGTTTTGCTCCACAGGCCTTGGAGGATCGTGGCATCGTGGAGCTGCTCTTGACGTCGGACAACAAGGAAGGCCTGAGCAAGGGGTTCGTTCACGGAGGTTTGTGTGTGCAGGCCGAGGTGGGGAGGTGGCCGTCTGGCCTGGCTCGCCTGCTCCCCTGGACTGGCCTGAGGCACAGCAGGAGTTTCTTCTCTGGCCCCGCTTTAGTCTGAGAGGGGCTGGAGGGTCCACAGAGGAGATGGACAGACCAGGCCAGGTCTGTGGCTGGTCTCCCGTTTGTGCCACCTGCTCCCAGCCTTTTAGTTGGAGGATGCTGAAAGCACTCTGCACCTCAGGGAGTGATGGGGTTAGGATCTATTTCAGTTTCCTTGTTGTTGAAACAAATACCATGCAGTGGGTCGGCTTAACAATGGGCATATGTGGGCTCACGGTTTTGAGGCTAGGAGAAGTCCGTATCAAGGCGATGCTTTCTTCCTAAAGGCACTGGCTGCTGGGGGTCCTTGGTCCTTGGCTTTCTGTCACATGGCAATGCACATGGCGGTCAGTCCTGACCTCTCCCTTCTCTCTTGGGTTCCATTAACTTTCGGCTTCTGGACGCTCCCTCTGTGTCTTTCTCTATCTAAATTTCATTCTGCTCATAAAGAATTCCAGTATTAGGTGTAAGACCCATCCTGATTGAGGTGAGTCACACCTTGTCTGAAGTAACCTCATCAGAACGTCCTGTTTACGATGGGGGGTCACACCCATAGGAATGGAATCGGTTTAGAAGCATGTTTTTCTGGCGTACATAGCTCCAAACTACCACAGGGTCTGAGAAGGTCACTGCCTGTCTGCACAGAGGGCTGAACAGAGGAAGCCTTGGAGGTATGTGGAGGGCAGCTTCCTCCAATCTTGCCAGTTGGCCTGACTGCCCACTCCCCAGGGCCTGGTGGCTGCCACCGTGATGGACACTTGGCTGGGCAAGAGCGGATGGCGGCCCCGGCCCACCAGCGGCACGCCCCTCACGCTGCCTGCCATCCTGCTATTCCAGTGGCCCTCCCTGCTCTGCACGTGGCGCTGCACTCCCTCTGCACGCTCCTCCTCGAGGACAGCCGCAGCCCCCCTCTGCCCCGTGTTAGCAAACTTTCCCTCCTTCTGGGTCATGCATGTGAATATGTTACCCTTCTAAGCTTGTCTGGAAAGCATTCCTGGACTCCTCCCTGTGTGGAGACTGCTCTGATTCTGTTCCCCTTCCAGCATATCTCTGCATTGTCGTCCACACGTAGTAGCTCCAGTTCCTTTATTCTTGCACACAAGTTGTCATCGCCCTTACCATTCCACTCAAGTCCCTCTTTTCCAGGTCACCAGTGGCCTCCAGGTATACTTTTCAATTCACCTGCGACCTGTCCGATTTTATTTAGCAGGAACCCAAGTGATTTTCTTGACACTTAGCCCTCAATTGGCTTCTGGGTTGCAGGGTTTCCGGCTTTTCTTTGACTCAGGGACAGCTCCTTGGTAGCGTCCGCTGCTGGTGACATGTCTCCTGAGCCTTGACGTGGAGGTTCTTCACTTCTCTCTCCCCATCCTTGACCTGGTGGCCTCCTACAGGTGCGTGGTGTCCTTGGGTCCTTGTGCAGATGGACAGATCTGAAACGCGTGTCTCCACAGGGATCTTTCCCTGAACTCCAGACCCACAGATCCATCTGCCTGCTGGACCTCTCCACTGGGAGGCTGCTTGGCCTCTCAGGTGTAACATGCTTCAGTTTGAACTCCTGGCATTCCTTCCCAAAACCTGCCCCACCTGCCTCCTTCCTCTGATCTGTGACCCATGTCTCCGTGTTCCCAATTGTGGAGCCCAAATCTTGTTGTCCTTCTCTCTCTTTTTTTCTATACGTTTTATTTCATTATTGTGATTTCTGCAATAATCATTATAGAATTTATTGCACTTTATCATTCTACTTGTTTATGTGGCTGTGAGTTCTTAAAAATTAGCTTTCTTTTTCTTTTTCAGTTTTATTAATTTTTTCCCTACTAGCATAAATATGACCTAAAATTTCTTTTAAACCACATTCACATATATAATTCAGTGCTGTTAATTGCTTTCACAGTGTTGTGCTAACATTACCACCATTCATTACCAAAGCTTTACAGATGACCCAAATAGAAACTCTGTACAATTTAAGCATTAATTCCCCATTGCCTTCCCCTAGCCGAGTCCTAGTAACCTATATTCTAGATTCTGACTCTCTGAGTTCGCTTATTCTAATTGTTTCATATCAGTGAGATTATACAGTATTTGTCCTTTTGTGTCTGGCTTGTTTTACTCAACATGTCTTCAAGGTTCATCCATGTTGTCACATGTATCAGAACCTAATTCCTTTTTAATGCTGAATAATATTCCATTCTATAAATATATCACATTTTGTTTATTCATTCCATGGTTGATGGGCACTTGGGTTGCTTCCATCTTTTGGCATCAGGGGGCAAATATCAGTTCGAGTCCTGCTTTCAGTTTTTTTGGATATATACCTAGGAGTGTGATTGCCAGGTCATATGGTAATTCTATACATAGCTCTCTGAGGAACTGCCAAACCGTTGTCCCTAGTGGCTGCTATTTCATTCCCACCAGCAGTAAATGAGTGTTCCTATTTCTCCACATCCTCTCCAACACTTGAAATTTTCTGTTTTTTTTTTAATAGTAGCCATTCTATTGGGTGTGAATTGGTATCTCATTGTGCTTTTGGGTTACATTTCCCTAATAGTTAATGAGGCTGAGCATCTTTTCATGTAATTTTTGGCCATTTGTATATCCTTTTTGGAGAAATGTCTATTCAAGTCTTTTGCCCATTCTATTATGGGGCTGTCTTTTAATTGTTGAGTTGTAGGACTTCTCTCTATATTTTAGGTATTAAACTTTTATCAATAGCAGTTTCCCAATATGTCTTCCTATTGAGTAGGTTGTCTTTTCACTTTAATGATAAAGTCCTTTGATGTGCAAAAGTTTTTAATTTTGAGGAGGTCCCATTTATCTGGTTTTCTTCTCATTGCTTGTGCTTTGGGAGTAAAGTCTAAAAAATCATTACCTAACACAAGATCCTGAAGATGCTTGCCTGCATTTTCTTATAGGATTTTTATAGTACTGTTTCTTATATTTAGGTCTTTGATGCATCTTGAATAAATTTTTTTGTCTTTTTTAAAAATTTATTTTTATTTTTTAAAATATTGAAATATATCACTCATACATGAACATACATAAACAGTAAGTGTATAATAATAGTTGTGAACTTATAAAACAAACATACATAACATCATACAGGGCTCTCATACCTCACCCTACCACCAATATCTTGCATTGTTGTGGAACATTTTTAACTAATGATTAAAGAGCATCCTCAAAATATTACTAGTAACCAAAGTATTTTCCCCCAACCCACCCTATTATTATTTTTTATATCATTTGTACATGAACATACATAAACAATAAATGTATAGTAAAAGTCGTGAACTTACAAAGCAAACATTCATAACATCATACAGGGGTCCCATACATCAACCCTCTTCCAACACCTTACATTGTCGTGAGACATTTGTTACAAATTATGAAAGAATATTGTCAAAATCTTACTACTAATTATAGTCCTTATCTTACATTTGGTGTATTTTTCCCCCAACCCACCCTATTATTATTTTTTAAATATATTTTTATGATGAAGTTGTAAACTTACAAAACAATTATGCACATGTGCAGAATTCCCAAACTATACCCCTCTATCAACACACCACACTGTGGAGGAGCTTTTGTTACAGATTATGAGATAACATCATCTGATTATTACCAAGTCCATAGAATACATTTGGCGCACATTTTCCACACTCCCC
>PVKH010033518.1:0-11998 GCA_004027955.1 Chaetophractus vellerosus | reverse complement strand
AGTTAGTAAATGGCAAATCTGCCATTTAAATCCAGGTGTGACTGACTCATCTTTTAATGCTAAATTATGATGTTTCCAATTTTAGGGAAGGAGTTCTTATTAAAACGAGAGTTTAGAAGACGAAACTCTTTGTTGCACTCCTACGTGGACAGGGAGAACTCACATCTTGTGTGAATTTCAGTGTGTGAGTGTGTACTGCTGACTCAGTTCTCTGCTACAGCATTCGAGAAAGATTTTAGATTGTGCTCCTAGATTAAAGGAAAATAAAATCCTTACCTCTAGGACTCTTTTGAGTGATATAAGAACCCAAAAGAGAACTGCTACTGTAGGATTCTACCAGGTTTAACATAAAGAGATTAGAACTTTAGGATTATTTACCTTTCCACAAGTATGTGTGTCTGTGTTGCCTGTATAATCTACCTGCAAGGGTCTTCATAATTTTGTAACAAAAATTAAGAATGACTTTTGTTATAGACGGACCTGCATATATGAGGTCAGGAAGAAAAAGAGTCCTATGCTAAGCACTTTGGGTTTGTGATTTAGTTCCTCATCATGGCAACTCTGCAACATAGTTATGTTAGAGCCTGGGAAACTGACACTTCAGGAAGTTGTCAGTGGTCACACACAGCTACTATGTTGTAGAACAAGTGTCTGGATTTAAGTCTGTCTGAATCCAAAACTCTTTCTGCTCTGCCTATTCCTTCTCTTTCAATAAACAATTTTGTCCTTGGATACATAACAGCTTTGTTCCTAGACAGGAGAATCATGGCAGCAGGACATTTTTCTAAGGAGAGCCAAGGTGGAAGAGGTACCAAGCAGCCAATTTCACCATGAGCCAACAGTGGATGGAACAGAGCCCACCACCCTGAAAAGATGCAAGTGTACAGGATGGTCAGTGCAAATAGTTTGGAATAGAAACTGGAAAAACACCTTAGGCATGGGTGATACCAGTCCATTAGGTAATTGGGTGAACACTGCTGTAGCATTTGGGCCAAATGGCTATTTTAGAAAACAACCCAAGAGGTAGAGGGTGTGGCTCTAATCTACTCAAAGGGAGCTGTACTTTGCCACTTTTCCTCCCCAAGCCTCTGAAGGTTTGCATCTGGGGAGGAGCAAGTTTTGGGGATTTGGGAGTAGTTAGATAGGAAGAAAAACTTTTCTTCTGTGATGACAGTAGACAAAAGGAAATGTTCTAATTGATCTCCTCCAGCTCTGGGACTCTTTCATTTTGAGTGGCCCAGGATGCAGGGGAACATTAATAAATTTCATGTTGTGTCATAGGAATACTTTACAAGCACATAAGCAATGCAAACTCCAAGGCATATTCTTGTGCCAAAGGAGCTAGTGAAAAAATGCACTTAATAATGATCCAACTGATAATAATAACATTAAATATTAATTGAGCACCCACATTGCCTCAGTGCTATAATATGCTTTAGACAGAACACTTTGAGATAGGAATTAGTCTCCACCTTTTTCAGAGGATGAAATTGAGACTCATAAAGATTAAAGAGGGGGCCGGCTGTAGCTCAATTGGTAGGGCGCCGGTTTACCACATGGGAGGCCCCGGGTTCAGTTTCCGGGACGTCCTTGAATGGGCAGACCACCTTGAGAAGGCAAAGCCGGCACGGGCAGGGCAAGTCGCCCGCAAGCAAGCAAGGCCGCCGCGCAGTGAGCTGACTCGGTGGGTCACCGCAACGGGGGGGAGACAAGCAGACACAGAAGAACGCAAAAAATGAACACAGCAAGAACAACCAGAAAGGAGGGGATATATATATATATATATATATAAAAAATAATCTGCTAAAAAAAAAAAAAAGATTAAAGAACTTGCCCAGCTTTTCACAGCCAGCAATGGCAAAGACAGGATGAGCACTCGGGCCTTTTGGACTCCATAGACGGGCTTTTCAGTCACAGCATGCTGCCTCCATGGTGTGCTTGTTTTTTCATCCTTTCTAATGTTCACCGTACATCATGCTCACCACATATTGATCTCTTATGAGGCCTCTGAGTTTCAGTCTTGGATAAGATCCAGATGTTTCCAATTTCAGATTATTAATGTAAAAATTACAAATATTCTTTATTTTAATTCAGTGAGGCTAACTATTGATAGGGAAGCTTTTAAATTTTAAGCAAAGGCTTCACTAATCTTATCCACTCCAGTATGCACTAATTAGCATAATCATTGAGCAGTGTTTAATTATTTAGACAACACAGCCACATACTTCATACATGTGCTATTTAATTCAGTGATTAGGACATGGATTTCTTTGTTCCAAATTTATTTGGTCACAACAGATAAATTGATGAGATGCAATGTAATACTTGAATATGTTACATTTATCAAAGCTTCCAAAAACTAGCTTTGTAGTATGAGAAATGTTATATGTAAATATGAAAAATTAATGGCGTGGTTATTGCCTAATCAGAACCCAGATTCTCCCTCTGCAGCTCTTAACACTTAATTAAATCCTAAAGTCTTAAGAAAGTGAGATGGGAACATGTTTATTGAATGAACAGAATGTTTCTTTCCAGACCACTAGGCCATGCTTTACTGGTATCCATTTTAATTGACACTGTATTGCTGTGAAGTATCTCAGTAGCATCCTGAGGATGTCTCTCAAGGCTTCACACACCTCCTTCTAGAAGTAAGCTATGGAGAACAGGACTTAAAAAATTGCAATCCTTCTGCAGTGTAAATGGCATCCATCCCCTCCATCATCTTTGTTTTTATGTGCTGTCTACAAGCACACACCTGCATATCTACTGTTAGCATTTTCATTTACAAACATTATTAAATATCACTATTTCTTCTTCAGAGATAATTCTCTTCATGATAACTATGTACTTAAAGTTCTACTTGCAGATTGCTATTTATTTTATTAGAGAAGTTGTAGGTATACAGAAAAGCATGCATAAAATGCAGAGTTCCCTCATACCACCTTACCATTAACCTATAGCCCATCGTTTATATTTGGGTTCACTGTTTGCATTGAACAGTCCTATGTTTTATTTTTAATTTTTATTCTAGTAACATTTATACAACCTGAAATTTCCACTTTTAACTACATTCAAATATATAATTCAGTGCTATTAATTATATTCACAACGTTGAATCCATTACCAAAACTTTTACATCAAACGAAAAAAAAAACTCCCTGCAATTTAAGCATTAATTCCCCATTCCCTACCCCCACCCCGGCCCCTGGTAACCTGTATTCTAGTTTCTGAGTCTATGAGATTGCTTTTTCTAGTTATATCAGTGAAGTCATAAAATAGTTGCCCTTTTGTGTCTGGCTTATTTCACTCAATCTGGTGTCTTCAGAGTTCATCCATGGCGTCATATATATCAGAACTTCATTCCTTTACATGGCTGAATAATATTCCATTGTATGTATATACTAAATTCTGTTTATCCATTCATCAGTTGATGGACACTTGGGTTGCCTCCATCTTTTGCAATTGTGAATAATGCCACTATAAACATTGGTGTACAAATATCATTTCAAGTCCCTGTTTTGAGTTCTTTTAGGTATATACTTAGAAATGGGATTTCCCAGTCATATGGTAATTCTATACTTAACTTTCTGAGGAACTGACAGTCTTCTACATTGGCTACACCGTTTCACATTCCCACTAACAATGAATGACTGTTCCTATTTCTCTACCTCTTCTCCAACACTTGTAATTTTCCTTATTTTTAGTTTTGATTTGCATTTCCCTAATGGCTAATGATGTCGAGCATCTCTTCATGTGCTTTTTTTCCATTTTTATATTGATTGCTTTTAATATAACTCTTTTGCTTATAGCACTTAAAACCCTTTACTAACTACCATTGATTTTTAATCTTTCAACTCCATTTCTCATTAATTGTCCACCTGGAGTCTATTCTTTTGGTTAAGTTAATCTTCTCTCAATTCCTAGAAAAATGACTTTTAAATACTCCTTTTTACAGAATCTGGTACCACTCATCTATTCTCCACCAGTCTTTAAATTTCATCTCTTTAAAATCTGGGTTAAGACTCACCTCTTTTAGGAACCCTGCCTTAATTCATCTAAGCTAACTGATCACCTTGTTATTTTCCAGTACTATTTTTAAAAAGGAAAATATTTTCCAGTAATTTATGTATTCAATCTTTTTTACTCCTCTTCTCACTCATATATATTGGGTGCCCACTATGTGCAAACTGTGGGAAAAAAAAAAAACTCTAGGAATACAACAGGGATTGAGACAGGAATAGCTCCTGCAATCATAGAGCTTGCAACTGGTGGGGAATTTTAAGAAGTTAAGAGACAATGATAATAGAGTGAAATAAATAGCAACTATAGGGGAAGCACATAAGAATGGTACCTAACACCTACTCAGGACTTCAGATAAGACATTCCAGATAAGATGGATTCTATACAAAATCCTTAGAAAAGAATAAAGTTTTCCAATGTGGAATTGAGTTCCAGGAAAGAGTTCCTGGCAGAGGAACTAGCAGGTGCAAAGTTACAGGGGTAAGGATTTTAAGAATTATTTAAAAGGTGGAATATGAATTCATGAATCAAGAAATATGGCGGAGAAAGTAGGAGAAAATGAGAGGTGGCATAAAGTACTTTGCAAGTCATGTAAAAGTGTTGTACTCTGTTAATTTGCATACGTTTAGTGTACCTTTGTATGCATTGCCATTTCTAGTTGCATGAACCCTCAGGATTTAATATCCAAGAAAGAATTCAGAGACTTTGTTCTATTCTATTTTAACTACTTATATGGTGAGAGCTCCAGCTGGAGTGAGTTTTCAGCAAATATTTCTGATTGACCATTGTTTAAACAACCAGAAAATTTTCATTCTCTCCCTCGCTTTCCTGAGGGACCCGAAGGAATACTTTGGAGTCAATGAAATAATGGGACTTTCCTAGAGACAGAATTTAAACCCAAGGCACTGATGAGAAACTAAACATGATTAAATCTTAAATTTAATTTCTTTTGTGTTTTCTTTCTTGTGCACCAAGGTAAACAGATATAGTTGATCCAATGTGGGGATGAAGGACTTTCCATCACTAAATATATTATTAGAAATGTTTAAAGAAGACAAAAAAGATCTGATGGTTGGCAGCACATTCCAGAGTTAATGACTAAAATCCTCCAAATCCTATATCTATTCTTGCTTCTTAGTGCTATGAGAGGAGCTGGGGAGGAGGCAGTGGTCAGAAAGAAATGGGAATTTGCCAAAAATGTCAGTGTTCCCTGTTGTGAAATGTTTGTGGTATACTTTGTATTCTGGAAATCTCATATGCTGCTCCTATGATTCATATGTAAGCATCATGCCTCTCTCAAGTTCGCTGAGATATGAGCAGTATGGTTAGCACATTTGCTAAGTGTGACTTGGAGTGAATTACATGTTTTAGTGTGTATTAAAATAGCACAGAAAATTGTCAACAATGAAAGGATAAGAAAATAAAAATTACAAGATGCAGTATACTCAAGTTCTTTAAATATTTCGATTACTTGTTTCTAAGAATTTATATATAGATAGATAGATAACCAAATTAAAGTACCTGAGAGAGTAAAAGGTCCTATTTATCTCATACTCCATTATGTTACTTTCATGTGAAATCTGTATACCACATGCATGCTGTTTAAATTACTGGAAAGATAAACATATGTTTAAAATTGGACTGCTAGTTTACCCAACAGAAATATGCTCACAATAAACTTGTACATAAATATTCATTGCAGCTTCATTCAGAGGGTCCTCAAATTGAAACAAACCAAATTCAACAGGTGAATGAATACATAAATTGCAGTATCTTCTTACAATGGATTACTTTTTAGCAATAAAATTGAATGAATTACTGATAAATGTAACAGCATGGATAAAATTTTAAAGCATTGCCTAGAGCAAAAACGCCAGGCACAAATGGGTCTGTGTTGTATGATGCCATTTATATGAAATCGGGGGACAGGCAAAGCTAATCTCTAGTGACAGAAAGCACATTGAGTGATTGTCTGCGGTCATATGTGGGCTATGGAGAGAAAATTGCAAAGAAGTATAATTTTTTAATAATCTTACAGCATTTCCAAAATACATTTTTGTCTTATTAGATTATAGACTGTTCAAAATGTGCAATAGGAAAAAGGATTTAGAAAATTTACTTAAATGTAGTATGCAAGTTTCTTTTAAATTTTCCACAATTTAATGCTATATTTCAACTTCAATCTTTAATTCCATGAAGACTGGTTCTCATTGTTATATATTGTGGAAGACCAAAGCCAAAGAATGCTGACTAAATTCCAAAGACGTTTCTAGATGGAAAACTGACTGATATTGTCAAAGCAATTTTGATCTCTTCGTTTCTGTTTAAAGGGAACATGGAGAAATAGTTCTAACATTCCGAGACTATTCTCATAGGCTTCTGTTAGCAAATCCTAAGCATATTATAGGAGAAGAAAGACATCAAAATAGACTATTGACACCATTATATCTTCCTTTATATTTTATCTGTATTTGAGACACATTTGTCAGTTATATCTTGGAGTTCTAAAAATTGTGACGCAGAGGATCTTGCAAATCTTGTTTTAGCATTTATTCCTATTTACCCTTCTTTTTAGAAATAGACATGTTGGGGATATGAAATGTTGTTTCGCCTCTCACTTCAAAGGTGCCTGTGCTTATTCTTCATGTTCTTTTCTGCTTCTCACTGATAAAAATATCCATGCTTTTCGTTGTATATTCTTACACTTCAGTGAACCACAAGGATTATGTGAATTTAAATGATACTTTCAGTAGAGATAAAAGGTCAAGAATTTATAGGCCCTTCTTCTAACATGAATTTTCTTTTTCTTTTAAAAGTCTTGTAGTATATTTCAGAAATTTTATCTAGGACTATTTTTTTGTCTCCATAAAAAAAAGGAACAAAGTGTTAAATCTTCCAGAGTTAAACAAGTTGAAATAGATGTAATTTTAAAGAACTGGAATCTATTTTGGTAGGAAGAAAATAATTTGTTGGACTTTTCCTTTTTCAATATGAAACCAGACTGACAACCTCAGCCAAAGGCAAAGTGAGATTGGTAATATATTTTTAAATGACACTTTGACCTTCCGTCCAAAGGCTAAAAAATAGGTGATATCTCATTATATCATTACATTGGGTAATTTAAATAGTTGCCTTGAAGCTTTTATAAAATGAGGCTGGCTATATATCAATCAATAATAGGTTGAATAAATGAGGTTTTTCAAAGTTACAAGCTCTTTAATGTTCTAAATGTGATGTACACGTTATTTTTACTTATATTTCCCACATTTGTTTTACTATGTAAATATAAGTCAGTTTTTTTTTTTAGGTTTTCACACTTTTCCCTTTAGCTGTCATTCAAAGCATGGACAGTAACCCTCTAAATTAAATTGTTTATGAATTTACTCAAAACATATTTATTGGACATCATTTTTGTGCTCCACGCTTGACCATGTGCCGGGAATTATTTAGGTATGGGCCCAGTCCCACCGAGCTGAGAATCTATTTCCCCTGTTAGTACCTTGCTCCATATTTCTAAAAATTATGCCTAGCACTTCTAATTTTCAGGAATTAACATTTTCATTAGAAGGTTACAAACCCTCTAACAACATTTCATGCCTATGTTTTAACATATAATTTATCTCTATGTGACTCTAGTTAGCTCCTAAGCAGGGGGCCCTTGAGATTCAAATAGTCATCATAAGGAGTATCAAAGTGTAGGAGTGAAGTGATATATTCACCTCCTCAAGGTCTAATAATGTTCTGGGCTGAAGGAACCTGAGAAGTCATCTCCAGTTAGGAGTGAAGTGCAAACCTGATTGTGCAAAGGATTCAGCATGGGCACATATTCATACCAATTCCCCTAGTCTCACCTACAAGGATTCGGAGTCACTAGTAGAGGGTGAGGTAATACATCCAGGTTATTAGCTGGACTGAGCAGCAGTATTTGAAAACCGCTGATTAGCTCAATCTAGAATATGATATTTAAATCCCCTCTAAAACCCACAGTAATGAATTTCATTCAGCCCTTATTTCAATGCCACTAGTGAAAGAGAACACCTCTGAAAGAGGGCAGTCTTCACTTTTGCCTGCCTCTGAATATTAGAAAAGTCTCCCTTCTACTGAGCTAATATGTGCTTCTTTGTGTCTTCTGCCTTCTGGAATTACAGAGAATAAAACTAATTCCTCTTCTTTATTATAACTCCCCATAGGCTGTAATTTAAAGAAAGCTAAATCTTCTTTTCCTCAGGAATATATTCTCATTTGAACAATGTTTTGAATGTCTAGTAGCCTCAGATTTTAATATGATGGATGGAGAGACATAAATATAGCCGGCCTTAAGCTCCGATTCCTTCTATAAGATTCTTCATCTCTTCTCCCTCCACCCCCCCCCCTTTTTTTTTGTTCTTTTCTTTTTGGAAGCTAACAGTTATAACTTGGGATGGGAAGAAGCATGCAAAGAAAACACACGTAAATATACGATTTATCTCTACTAGTATAGTGTGACACAAAATACACAGGTGGCTCCCCTGCTAATATTAAGGACGGAGAGATTGGAAGGTAGCTTTGGCGCTAGGGGTGTAAGGAGAGTTAAAGTTCACACCTGTGAAAAGCATTAGGGTGGGAAAATGTCAGAAGTCATTAGGAATTGTTAGAAGAACACAGAGGTAGATACCACCAATCAAAGAAAGGAGAGTGGCCTGCAAGGGTATAGTTACATATCAAAAAGAAATAGAATAGTCCTTTCCATCTTCCCCATGGGATATAAGCCTCCTCCCAATTAGAGGTGGAGTGGACATCACCACCCCAGAATCCTCAGGATTGGGGAATGAACTATGGACTAGAGTGGACTTACTGGTATTCTACTATAGACTTATTGTGATTCTGGCAATGGAAGAAATTACAACATTAATGTAGAGGCGATGGCCAATGGAGGCTCTGGGGGCAGGGAGAGGGAAAAACAATTGTAATATGGGGGCTTTTTTGGGACTTGGGAATCGTCCTGAATGACACTGCAACGACAAATATAGGCCATTTATATCATCGCATAACATGCAGAACTGTGTGGAAGAGAGTGTGGTCTACAATGTGAACTATGGTCCATGCTTAATGGCAAAGCCCCAGAATGCATTTATCAATTGCAATGAATGTGCCACACTAATGAAGGATGTTTATGTGGGAGGATATGGGAGGTGTGGGGACTGGGGCATATGGGAATCCCTATAGTTTTTGTGTAACATTTATGTAATCTAAGTATCTTTTAAAAAATTATTATATAGAAAAAGAAATAGAATTAAGGTAGAGGAGACAATGGGAGAAAGACTATGAGACTTCATTATGATGTTTCCCCACGGGTTCATTTTCATTTGAAATTACATTTCATCTTCAATACATCATGGCATTCTTGCAGTGAATTCTAAAGGAAATAGGAAAATAGGAAAAGGAACCACAGACTAGCTTACTGGGTTAAAAAAAAAAAAAAAAGCAAGAACCTATTAATTTCCTTTTCTTTGAGGAATTTTGAAAGTAAGTACCAATCTTTTGGTAGGAGACCCTCATCTGTGCTCATGTAGCAAGAGGAGTCATACGAGTAAAAGTGTCATGACATGAACCATTCAGCCTAGTATCCCTCTCTGAACCCGCTCCTTCTCTGTATCCTTCTTTGTCTCTGTCTCAACTATCAGTTGAAATATCAGGAAAAAAATTTTTGTTGAGCACACACTATGTGTTAGATCATGTATTTCATGACATTCAGGCCAAAAGAACCATATATACTTCTGTTTAAACAGAAACTCTGGAAATGAACTTAAAAATTGTGTTCTCTTACCTCTCTGGTTGCTGAAATACCCTCTAGAAGATTTAACTCATTTGAGGCCCTTAAGAAAAAGGACAGTGACAAAGTGAAAGGAGAGCAAAGGAACAAAATGATAAAATGTTTAGAAAATAAGGTTTGTCAGAAAAGGTGAACCTAACTAGATATGTTCATTCGAAAGCAAAAAAAGAGAAAAGAATAGATAAGAACCTAAGGGACAGTTGAGAATGATCCAACATACACAATGAGATATACACTGGGACAGAAATCCATTCTTCTCATTAACAAAAAAGACAGATCTTGAAGTGTTAGTTAGCCCAGAACGCTGCCAGGAATAAGTGATGTGAGATTCAATATTTGGAAAAGGCTTTAATTTTTTTTTTTAAACCTGCCAGATGAGAAAAGGAGGCAGGGAGGAAGTAATGAAAATAGGTGTCAAGGGAGAGTTTTGTGAAAACTTCTTTGATAGAACATTTAAGACTTACATGGGACATCTGCCTGGCAGAGATAATGCTTTGTAAATTAAATCAATACTGCTATATGTTGTCTCCTATATGTGACGTGAGAAATCATATGAATATAAGTTTTGGCTCTTTTGGGCTCTTCTGTATGTTAAAAATATTGAACTTATGGCTTTTGTTTAGAGGGTCTAATTATCTGACTGCTTCACGTGTTTAACTTACTATGATTCTGAAATTTCTTTGTCCAGCCAAGGTAGAATTTCTCAATAGTCCTAAATATGTGTGGAATGTAGATACCAAATATTAGTTATGCAGAGCATACCTTAGCTACATCTTTAAGTTTTCAACAAAACACTCTTTTTCCTTGAAAGTAACTGAAGACCTGACTCTTGAATGCATTTCCATTTTATTCTCATGCCTTGCCTATCTAGTCACCTCTTTTCATAATACAGCAGTAAACATGAATCAGAAACCCCAGGTAATTTGGATTTTACCTTTTTACTAACAAAACGATTGTATTCGTAAGAGTTTCTTTTATAGATCTGGACAATTTAAGTGAGACTAGGATAACCAGGGGGTCCAAAAAGATCTTTATTCTGGCCCTGCAGCTAACTTTGTGTAGAGATCAAAGCACTCTCTTCCCAACTAATTCTAAAAAGGAAATTTGTTGTAACCCAACTCAGTCACTGTTTTATATCTGGGGCTTGTCCATTCCAACCGAGTGTTCATTGTGGGATCATGGGCTGTGATCCCTAACTTCCCACAGCAAGCCCAAAGTCCTTGATACTTTCCTAGAAGGGTTACTGTAACTAATTTTTAAAAATACAAGCTCTAGTTAACAGGATGAAATATATTTGGAGAATATCTATTCATAATGAGTGTTTATACTGTTTTGGGGGGTCTGTGTTTAGTATTTCACGGATGACATAATGAAATTTTATTATGCAAGCATTTATTGGGCTTAGCTAGGCCAGAAAGAGTAACTGGCATGGCGGCTCTGAAAAACAGTCTCTTAAATGATTGGGGGTTCAGAGCTCTGAATCCTGTCCTTCTGTTGTATCATTAACAGGAGCCCAGATTATCAGTAAGTTTAACATGCAAAGATCTTTTTTTCCCTCCAAAACAAGATCCAATAGTGTTTCACTGGTTTTTGTATTAGTTTTAAAGTCACAGTATACTATTTCCTTTCAAAGAGAGTGAAATAGTATTCATTAACAACCCCAGGGAGAACACTTTGCAGAGCAATGGGTAAACATTAAAAATAAAATGAATGATCTCTTGATTAAGGGCCAGGATATGGATTTCTAATATTCAAAGAGATGAGAATAACCATAGTGCCGTGGAGGTGGGACTTAAAAAACCTTAGCGGACATGAGGAAACACTTTATTAATTGTAGAACAGTCCATGCCTGCAGGTTTCAGCACATAGAGTCAATGCTAAGTTAATTAAAACAGTATTAGGAAACCAAAGTGGCTGATCTAAACTTGTATCTCTTTTTTAACCCCATCTCCAAACGCCTTTACAAAATTTCTGAAAGCTCACTAGTACACCCTAATCAACAAACCCAATACCCTTTTCTCTGTCCCTTCCTATGTGTTCATTCTCTACTGTTGGCCTCCTCCTTCAAAGGTCTCTTCCTTTTCCTTCCATGGCACTCAGTACCAGATTCTTATCCAACTTCTCTGCCCTTTCTTCTGTTTCTACTAGCTCCCTCCACCCAAATGT
>PVKH010033517.1:0-12002 GCA_004027955.1 Chaetophractus vellerosus | reverse complement strand
CTATTTCCAAATGAGGTCATATTCACTGGTACAGGAAGTTAGGGCTTCAACATATCTTTTGGGATCACAATTAAACCCACATCACATTTTATTCACGTGGATGTCATGAGAGACAGCCAAAGACGTTGCCGAAATTCTGACACATACATCAGGTATCTGCTGCGGGCCCCTGACCCACCAACCTGGCAGCCTTATTTAAGTAAGCAACTCATGGCACAGGGTGTGTCTACTATCTTTTAAAGAAAAGGAACAAGAACTGGGCCATACCAAAATCCCTAAAAAATGAAACAGCCCCCTCCCCCACCAAGCAGCTGAACTGGATGAGCACAGGATGCTCTCCTGTCCCCACCTGACATACTCCATGAAGACACAGCATTGAGCACAGAACTCCAGGATGGGATGTGGTGTTGGAGATGTGGGTGGGGATGGAGGGTGTTACCCCAAGACCATCACGTTAGGCAAATGAGCTGGCATTGCTTTCCAGGGAGCAGTATCTTGGGTTGCCTGAGGTCGAGATGTGTGTCTGCCAAACTAGAAACTGTGCATGCTTGAATTGGAATATCATTACTACGAAAAAGGATTATCTTGAGCAACGATTCCAAATGGGATTAGAAATGACTCTTCGTTACTCAGAGATAATCAGCCACAACAGCACTGGTGGGAGAAACGTCAAGCCCAGCACACTTTTCTGAGGGCACAGTGCTGACATTCCAGGCACCTGGCCAGCACCACCACCCACCCTTCCTTGCTGGGAAATATTGGGCACTGTCCTGCATTGGGCAGGTGGCCACCTAGGACAAGAGCCAGCCCTGCATCAGAACACCTTGCTCTGGGGTCCCATGTTCAGGACCCAGCTTCTTGGATAAAAAGAACCGAAAAAAGAATTCCCAAAGCTCTACTGCTTCTGAGGCACCTCTGAGATACCAGCGAGTGATGGGTAATACTCCTACCTTAGTCAGAGGTAGGTTTATCTGCAGGCCTTTCACTAACTTCCTCCTGGGGCTACCCACAACCAGCAGCAGAAGAGTATTGCTGATAATAATAATTAAGGTACTACTACTACTACTATTAACTAAAGTAGCAAACCTTTATGGAATAATATAACTTAATTGCTTATTACATGACAGGCATTGTTACCCACTTAAACCTCTCAAAAGCCTTTTTGAGATAGATCTCCATATTATTCCCATTTTATGGCTGAGGAAACAATCCTAGAGAAGTCAAAGAACTTGCTAAAGTACATAGGGCAGAGCTTGGACTTGAACCTAGGTAATCTGGTTCTAGAGCCCAGTCATACCACATGCCTGAAAGGATCCTGGCCAATCCTTTTGGTTAAGGCCTTTCCTTCACACTCTCTGGTCTTCAGACCCTCCCATTTCCTCCTTTTAGCTCTGGCTATGCTCACAATGGTCCTTCTTCCAGAAATGCTGTCCTTCTAGACTCCCTACTTTTGCCAGTCAAAATCCTGTCCATCTTTCAAGGTCCAACTCAAGTGAAAGAGCCTCCTTTCATGATCTAGCCTCTACACAACGTGACCTCCCCAATTCCAGCACTCTATGTGACCGTCTGCCTCATTCTTTAGTCAAAGTGGAAGAGGTTTTATTCTTTTCTGTCAGCTTCCTAAGGACAAGGAGTGTAGTCTATTTTTATATTTCTCGAAATGACCCAATACATAATAGGTCATCAAGAAACCCTGACTGCGCTGACCTGACCCCTGGTCCCAAAACCCCTTGATCCATCCCATTGTCTTGTTCCCTGCCTCTTTCCTCCAGAGGCAGTGTAAGTTCAGTGGAAGAATAAGGGTTTGGGGTTCAGAGAGAACCAGATTCAAATCCTTGCTTGCCCTTTCACTAACTACACAACCTTGGGCATGTAGTAGCGTCATTTTCCCTATCTGTAAAATAGAGATAATAATCCCTCCCTTTTAGGATTGCAGCGAGGATGATTGGAGCGAATATGGAAAGTGCCTGACATGGGTCAGGCACACAAAAGGTGCCCAGGCATCTATAGCCATCATCATCACCACAGTCAGGTAATCAAACAGCACAAAGCTCAGCCTCTTTGGGCAGAAGGAAGCACCACGCTGCAGCATGTGAAGCCAGGCCAAGAACAGGCTGGTGACCCTGAGAAGAGGCTCTAGGGCCGCTACAGCTGGATAGACCTCCTCATGATCAGACCCCCTAAGGGCCTGCACTCAAGCACAGGTGCAGGGGTGCTCCACCTGCTCTGTCTCTGGCCAGCCAGCAAGGAAGAGTCTCCCAGGAAGGCTGCCATTGGTCCTGTCCTGCTTCAAGAGCCACATCAACTCTTTGCTCTAAAAATACCTGTGGAGTTGCCGTGGCCCACAAAGACAGGCACAGAAAACTTCTCCTGCAGGACAGCAACCTGGCTTGGACTGCTGGTTTCTAAAAGAAAGGGTTTAAGTGCCCCCCACCCCCACCCCCAAGTAAGGTAGAGGGAAATAAGCAAATGCTAAAAATAAATGACCGCTGTGAGAGAGAATTAAATGGTCTTCAGCCAAGGATGGTGGCATTTAAAAATTAACAAAGCCCAGGTACCACATCCAGGAAGGCCTTGGCAAATGCGTGTTATCCACTCATTAGCTCAGCTCCTCAGGGATCCTGGCCAAGCAGGGAAGGCAGTGCCGGGAACCAGTCCTTCCGATGCTGATGAGATGCACTCCGGGAGGAAGAGCAGAGGAGGGAGGGAGACCCTTGTGGGGAATTTCAAACAGTTCTGCTGGAGCCTTGTGCTCTGCCTTGTGGTACTCATCTTCTCCTCTGAGGCGGGGGCTTGAGAAAGCAACCAGTAAGCCCAAGTAGATTCAAATCTGAATCGCCCCTCTCTACCCCCTCTCCTTCAGGATCTTTGGTTCCTGAAGGACCACAATGGCCTCACTATATAGGTGACCTCCCTGCATCACAGTCCAGGGACAAGGAGTCTGAGAACAGTATGTGAGGCAACTCCTAGTCCTATACCCTGGACTTTCTCTTTGCTATAAAGAAGAATCACACGATATTTGTGAGTTTATAAAAGCCCACTGGATACCACTTGAAAGGTGAATTTATCACCATATCATCAGCAATTATACTTTATGACATCACTGATGGTGTAAATTCACAAACCTTCATTCTCTGCTAACAATCAGAATACATAATACTCTAATAAGAGATATCACCAACAATAAGAATCTAAAACATTCCAGTTGACCATTACCATATGAATTCATTTTAACAGTAGGAACATGAATTCTCAGTATGCCACTGAACACAATTAACAGTGAAAATTACAGAGGCATGATATCACTATATCAAGATATTCCATCACCCCAAAAGTTCCTTTGTACCACTCCTCCTACTTCCAACCCCTGGCAACCACTGATCTGATTTCTGTCCTTATAGTTCTGCCTTTTCCAGACCGACATATAAATTATATCAAACAGTAGATAGTTTTTTGTGTTTGACTTCTTTCACTTAGTATACTAACTTTGAGATTCTGCCTTGGTGTTGCACGTATCAATAGTTTGTCCTTTTTTTTTTTTTTTAATTGCTGAGTAGTGTTCTATCATATTGATATAGTACCACAATTTGTTTATTCATTCACCAGTTGCTGGACTTTTGGGTTATTCCCAGCTTTTTGTGATTATGAATAAAACTGTATTAAACATTTGCATACAAGTCTTTTTGTAGACATATGTTTTCATTTCTCTTGGGTATGTACCTAAGAGCTGAGATTGCTGGGTTGTATGGTAAATGTATGTTTTAAATTTATAAGAAACTGTCAAAGTGTCTTCCAATGCAGCTATTTTGCATTTCTATCAGCAATGTATGAGAATTTTTCTGTATCCTTGTTAGCACTTGGTATTTTCAATTTTAGCCACTATAGTAGGTATGTAATGGTATCTCACTGCAATTTTAATTTTCTATTTCTCTAATGACAAATAATGCTGAATATCTTTTCCTGTGCTTATTTGCCATCTCTTTCTTCATTGGTGAAGTGTCTACTCAAACCTTTTGACCATTTTTTAAAAATCAGGTTGTCTGTCTTATTACTGAGTGGTAAAAATAGTTCTTTACACATTCTGGTTACAACTTTTTTTTAACAGACATGTTTCTACAACTCCTGTTTTGAGGAAATAGAAATTATAAGGATCTAAATCATACCATTTTTCTTCCAAACCATTATTCCCTGTCCACACACTCTGATAAAAGGAATAGGAAAGGCTTAACCTTCCAATTCACAAATACGTTAGTGCCACTGGACCTAAAGGATCAAGTAGTAGGTACCTACTAAAAGTAATGAGACTATTTTTACCTCTACTATATAAGCACCCAACCAATACTAGGGCTTTAAGGAAAGCTACATTTGGAGAAATGATTGTCCTATCAACAGTTTTTGGCCTCCCAGGCTCTGCACCTCTCAAAGCCCTGTTCTGGCCCGCCAGGCTCCTGGAATGGTCAACAGTCGTCACACTCCATTGCTGGCCATTGTCCACTGGGAAAGGTAGGAGGCTCCCAATCCATCCTTCAGTGAATGAGCAAACAGTAGGGCCTGTGGTTGCATGGACATCAAAGTTGAGCAAACAAGCCTGGCAGCCCCTGCCTCTCCGCCTACACATCCTGCAAATGCCATCTGAAGGAGCTTTCCTGAGGGGGTCATGACTTTCAGCTTGTCATAGGACACATCAAAGTTTGCACCACACACGAACTGGGTGCATGGGTTCGAATCAAGTCGCCCGAGAACGGATACTCAGCCATTGTGTCCAGTTTTAATCCTGTGTTTACTCAAGTAATTAAGCCTTCTTGCTTATGAACTTGTGACTAAGTAAAGCATCACCAAGAGGTTGTAACATCAAAGTGTCTTCCACCGTCTGTCCGTGTTTGGTAAAATTGGATTTCTTTCTCTTCTTAAAGAAAAACTAATTGAATTTAGCTGAAGGCTGGGTATATTTGCACAAGTCAGTTGAAGGCTATGCTAAGTCACAGTGATCATCCTGGGACCCTGTGGCTTAGCCTTTAGGTGGGCTGGGTCAGAGTTCAACACGGAATGGGGCACCCAGACTCAGGCTGAACAAGTGCCTTGTGGCACGGGCTCACAGAGGGCTCCCTATGGAGAAAGGGCCTCCTTAAGCCGAAACTATACCCCCAAGCTGTTACTAGGGCCGGCAAAAGGATTATCCCAGTAAAATGCTAGAAAATCTTTGGCAGATTTGGTAGATGGCTACTGAAGACACTGGCCATCATATTACTCAAGTCCTTGATATTACCAGTCCAAGTAAAGTTCTAAAGGCAAGGGCAATCACTACTTATTCTCTGAATCCCCCATAGCCTAGCATAGCCCATAGCCTAGCACATTAGCGCCTGACACAACAGAATTTTTAAAAACATTTACCAGATGCAAAAAATGATAATATGAAGGGATGCTAGAACATAACTCCTGAAGAACCAAAACTTTCTTGGTGTCCCCTTCCCCTTTTCTTTTGGCCTAGTTTGTCAAGAAACTTCAATCGAAATTAATACTCAATTTCAATAACTACCCCATTTGCAGTGAGTACAGCATGGTCCCATATATCTCAAATTATAAACGCACACAAACATAACACACATATAATGATCAATCTCTGAACAGAGGTATTTCAGGTGATTGCTACTTTTTTCTCGCTATTATTTTTACAAAAACAATAAACCTATTTTCAGAAAAGAAAATCTGTGGTTCAATCCTGATACAATTATCTTTCCTTTTACCAATATGATTTCTGATCTTGATCTAGTTTTTACTCTCCTGTGTACATTTATATATGTATTTTAATTTAAGTCACCTCAAACCCTTTAAGGAAATAAAGGAGGGAATAAATTATAAATTACGTTCTCATGCATACCTCTCACATTTTGTACTATAGTACTATATTTCCTATTAAAAAAAATAATAAATACATAAATAAAATTTCACAAGAAGTGCCCTAAGGATAGAGACTATTGTACTCTATATCCCTAAGGCTTAACACAGGAACTAGTCTATTAAGCAGGTGAAGGTATGAAATGATTGGGCTATTCTCAAGATCTCTCTTTTAGGCTTGTAGGCCACCAACATTCTAAAGGAGGTGAAGGGATGTGGCTCAAGCAGTTGGGCACCTGCTTACCATATGGGAGGTCCCAGGTTCGGTTCCCAGTGCCTCCTAAAGAAGACGAGCAAGACAGCGAGCTGACGCGACAGGCTGGTGCAGGGAGCTGTTGCAACGAGATGATGCAAGAAAGAGACACAACAAGCAGGGAGAAGAGGTAGCTCAAGCCACTGGGCGCCTCCCTGCCACGTGGGAGGTCCTGGGTTTGGTTCCCAGTGCCTCTTAAAAGACAAGCACACAATGAACAGACACAGAGAGCAGAAAGCGAGCGCAAACAATGGGGGAGGTGGGGAGATATATAAACAAACAAACAAACAAACAAACAAATCTTAAAAAAACAACAACAAAGGAAGTGAAGATTCCCTGCTTCCAGACTTGAATTAAGGGTGCTGCCCCCCTACTTTTCCTTATTCCAAATCTAATTCAAAGGTGGTAGTGGCATTTTGGTCCTGGCCAATATGATTCCAGAAGGGTTTGGTGACTGATTTTGTCAGAATCAGCACACTTCTAGTAAGGAGAAACGTATTGACAGACTGTGCTGGACACTGATAACTCTTTGTAGCACCTTCCCAATGAGGCCTTACCCATTCTGACCAATGTAACCCTTTTACCAGCTTTGACTTTTCCTTTTTTCCGTAGCACTTATCTTCTAATATATGGTTTATTTATGTATTACAATTATTGTTTATTGTCTGTTCCTGCTCCCTAACCCCCCAAATATATAAAAAAGCTCCATGCAGGCAGGGATCTTTGTCTATCGTATTTTACGTACTTAGAGAAGTGCCTAGTAGACAGTAAGTGCCAAAAACATATTTGTGAAATGAATAAATAAACTCAACCTGAGAATGTGCTATTTTCAGTAAGAAACAGTCCTCCTTGGATTGGGAGGAAGATAGGGCACAAAATGGGTGCTTAAAAGCCAATAATTAAATTGGAACCCTCTTGCATTACTCCTGGCAATGTGAAATGGTTTGGCCACTGTGGAAAACAGCTCTTCAAAAAAAAAACAAAACAGAGAATTACCATATGATCCAGCAATTCCACTCTTAGGCATATATTTAAAAGAACTGAAAGCAAGGAGTCAAACAGATAATTTTACACCCATATTCATAGCAGTATTATTCACAATAGCCAAAAGGTGGAAACCAAAATGTCCATTGACAGAGGAACAGAAAAACAAAATGTGGTATATTCACACAATGGACTATTACTCAGACATAAAAAGGAATGAAGTTCTGATACATGCTACAACATGGATGAACCTTGAAAACACTGTACTGAGCAAAATAAGCCAGACATAAAAGTACAAATATTGTATTTCACTAACATGAAATATCTAGAATAAGTGAATTCAGAAAGGCAGAAAGAACAGAAGTTACCAGAGATTAAGAGAAGTGGGAATGGACAATTATTGCCTAATGGGTAGAGAGTTTCTGTTTTGGGTGAGACGGTGATGGTAGTATAATATTGTAAAAATAATTAATGCCACTGAATTGTATGCTTACAAATGGTTAAAATAGCAAATTTTATGTTACATGTTTTCCACAATTTTAAAAAAATTAAAGAGAGATAGAGATAACAGAAAAACAAAACAAAAACAAACCAACAACCAATAATTAGTCCTAGGAACCAAAGCAAGTAAATACAAGCCAACACTCTCACTTTGCCCAACAAGCATCACTAATTTGCTAATAGTCCTGGATAAAGACAGAGCAATCATTTAAACTAACAACTCATTAGATTCAGAGAGAAGTGTCCCCAAAAGCACATTTACTAGCTATCTGATCACTAACTGACAATACTCTTAAGTCTAATGTTACTTTCCATCCAGTCTCAATCCTGAAAAACACTACACATAGAAAGGAACAAAACCCCTCCCTCTTCTCCAACACCATCTCTTGCAGATAGACTCACCTGAAAACTGGGGAAGAAGACTGGTGGGTGGGTATGGAATACCAGTGGGCATAGAAGAAAATACATAAACTTTGGAATCAGAAGACAGGGATGCTACTCCTGGATCAGTCACAATCGGCTTAAAGAAAAAATTCCAGATAAGGGTAAAGAGAGCACAAGCTAAAAGCTATCACCCAGCCTTCCCTTAATGGAGAGAGAGTTGTGCCCAATGGGACAAGGTGATGTCTGCAGAAACATTCAGTGGCTTGAGCAAACAGGACTGCTGGCACTTGCTGGCTGCTAACATTTCTGGTCTAGGTCTTGAACACGGCAGATCTTCTATAAATATTTCTTGATTTAATTTTTGAATGTCCACAACTGAACTTTTAGATGGTGAATCAATCAGTAGTTTTTAAAAAATCATTGGGCCCGGCTAGATAGCTCAGTGGATAAAGAGCGCGCTGGGATACCACATGGGAGGCCCCGGGTTCGGTTCCCGGGGACCTCTCCTAGCGGGCAGACCACCTTGAGAATGGCAAGCTGCCATGGGCGGGCCAGAGCCACCGTGGGCAGGGCAAAAAGCTGCCACGGACAGGGCAAAAGCCACCACGGGCAGGGCAGGTCGCCCGCGAATGGAGCGCAGCCAGCCACCCGCGAACTGAAGCAAGAGCCGGCCGTGAATAGAAGCAGAAGCCACCCACAAGCAGGGAAAGCCGCGCCTGCGCAGTGACCAAGTCTCGGCGCGTCGCCGCAACAGGGGGGAAGGGGAGATATGTAATAAAATAAATAAATCTTTAAAAAATAAAAAAAATAAAAAATAAATAAAAAATCATTCGCTCATTTATTCATTAATATGTCATCACAGTCAGTTTTTTATAGAAATAGTGCTTATTTCATTTTCTGTACTAATAGATATATACTTTTTAAAATATTTAACTTACTTTTATGAAGAAATTGAATATTTTCTGAATGATAATTGTTTTTAAGCACTTACTAAGGGAAAAGTGCTATATCACTTTGCCAGGTGCTGCAGGGGATACAAAGGCAAATCAGAAACTAACAAAAAGAAAAAAACAAAACAAAAAAGTGAATCAGATAGGGATCTGCTTTAAAAATAATCTCAGGGAGGGGCATACATGAACTAAGAAAGGCCATGAGTTGATAATTGTTGGTGGTTCATTATACTGTTCTTTCTGTATGTTTTGAAATTTTAACATAATCAAACCATAATAAAAAGTTAGGAAAGAAGGGTTTAAAAAGTATGAATTAGGTATGGTCCCCATCTTCAACAAGCTTATTGCCTGATAGGAAGTAGACATGGACACAAATAACCATAAGAAAAAAGCAGAAGGCAAGTGCTCTAGGAGTGGAGAGGTGGCAGATGACATCAGAAAGCAAAGAAGTTAAGGAGAGCAAGAACTTGAGCTGGGACTTGGGTGCAGATGTGGGAAAAGGGTCCAAGGGAACATGACAAAAAGTTTTACCGATTCATTAATGTTCAAAGAACCTCCAACTTGCCAGCCTGTGAGCTTTCAGAACTAAAACACCATATTCTCAATTCTTGGGGATTTTTTTTGTTGTTGAGGTATTGGGGATTGAACCCAGGACCTTGTACATGGGAAGCAGGCACTCAACCACTTGAGCTACATCCACTTGCCAATTCTTGAGGATTTTAAGAAAACATTTACACTCAAACTTCTCCTTTTGAAGCAAATATAAAAAATAAAAAATAAAATAAAAAGCTTTAAAATCATGATTGTTTTCTAGTGCAAAGAAAAGCCAATCGGAGTCCTGAAGAATAATACCTCTGTGCCTGGCTTGGTGCTGGCATATAGTAGACACCCAGAAAATATAATCTGAATGAATGAATGCCTGAATCCTGACTGCATGCATGTGCACAGGTGTGTATGTGTGTAGAGAAATCTAATGGGAGCATCAGGGAATGACAATTATTTGTAACCTGTAGTACGTATATCATCTTATTTGATTCTCACAATACAGCGATAATCCACTCTGCTCCAGATTCAGTCTCTTCAAATCCTTTTGCTTCTATAACATCTTGTACACACTGCTCTTACAGCATTGATTACACTACACTATGTCTCTTTACCTGCCTTTCTTTTCCATATTATACTGTGGGTTCCCCAAAGCCTGATTCCTCAAAGATTAGCACAGAAACTGCTCAGAGCAGATATTTACTGACGATATGAGAAATAACTGATTAATTTCAAATGAAGAAACAGGTTTCCACCACATTTATGACCCTTCCAAAGGAGGTCAGTATCTTAAAAACCTACTTGAAGGGAAAATTTAAATTGGTGCCTCCAGTTATTAATTCCAGCGGCTGCTACTGAAGTGCTCAAAGTCTGTTTTCTTAACTTAGTGAATCCCTCCCTCTTTCCTCTTATTTAATCAATTCTTTTGCACAATCACAGCTAGAACAAATGTACACCTCATCCCAGATCTTCCAGAATTACACAGATTCCAGAGCAGAAATCAGAACAGACTGGGATGGAAAGGCAGTATCCAGCACTAGCCCAGGATCTGGCATAGGAACCCATCAGTGAGGTGTAGTAAAAAACAAATTTTGTAGGCAGCCAGACCAGGTTCTAACTCCTGCCCCTTGTGTGACCTTAGACAAATCACCTTATCTCTTTGGGTTTCAGTTTTCTCAGCTTAAAATGAGAATAATAATACATATCTTGTAGGGTAGTTGTGAGAATGAGAAGTAATTCTCTAGGTAAAGTGGACTATTTCTATCTTTTCATACAGTTACAACCTTGAGGGAGTCTTGTTGAGTGCCCATGTCTGCTAGGGCATGAGTGGGTAGGGAACTAGAAGGGCCTCCAATGGGAGGGAAGGAACACCCCCACCTTCCCTAGTTTCCATCAGAACCTCCAAAAAGCAGCCCCCAGGGCAGCCTTCACTGAGGACGGTGACTTGAGGCTTCTCAACAAGGATAGGCGAAAACATGATAAAGCTCACACCTTCTACCATTTCAACAGGCTTCCAAACATTTGGCTGCTACAATAATGCAAATGACTTGCCTGAGGTCACAAAGCCAATAAATGATGGAGCTGGGATCCAAAGCCACATCTTCCCTCTCCAGATCTCCTACACTTTCGACTGCACCAGGTGTAGTCCAGTACCTTAGGCTGAGTTCATCCTCTGCCTCTGGAGGAGACAGCAGGGAGGGTAGGCAAGGTATAGGGTTCAGGATGTGATCTGCAGGAATATGGCTAAGGGAGCCCTATGTGGACGGAGATCACTCACCTGTAGTTTCGGCTGATGGCTGCCACCATGAGTGCTGTCCAGCCAAGTTTGTGCCTTGTATTGACATCTGCTCCTTCTGACAAAAGCCTAAAGAGAGTCAGAAGAATATTTTCAGTGTGACTTATCACAGACAGCAGAGTGGAAAAAAACCATAGCAGAAATGACATAGTTAAGAAACAGGGAGGCTCGATGATTCTGGAAGTAGTTAGAGGCCTTTGAAGAACTAAATCCACCATCCCAGTTCCTCTGGCCACTCTCTGATGAAAGACCTCCCCCACATCTGTTCTTTTTCCCTTAAGTGAGTCTGTCCCCTGATGTTGTCCTCTAAGCCTTCTGAAAAAAGAATGTACATTCTCTACCTCAATACACTGACACCACTTCCTTGGTCTCGAATGCTCTCTCTTCCTGCCTCTTTGCCTATTCTAATCCTACTCTGATGTTACAGGATACCACCCTGGTTTGTGGGTTCTCTCTCCAGAGAAGCTTTCTTGACTCATTCCATCCACACAGCTCTCACCCTTCCTTAGAATTTTCCAGTTCTTAGTACAGAATGTGTAATGACATTTCTTATCTCAGTAGTTCCCATTTACCAAAGGATCACATTCCCCAAGTTTATCTGTAGGTTGGCTACTTGGAAATTGGAAATCCTTTCGCTTAAGGAAAGGTGGAAAGGATGTTAGAAATGCTAGATAAATAAAATAAAAAAAATAAATAA
>PVKH010033516.1:0-11996 GCA_004027955.1 Chaetophractus vellerosus | reverse complement strand
AAAAAAAAAAAAATAATAAGTAAAAGAAATCAGACACAAAAGGCCACATATTGTATGATTCCATTTATATAAAATGTACAGAAAAGACAAATCTATAGAGACAGAAAGAGATTAGTGGTTGCCTAGGGCAACCCTCATGGGGGGAGGTATGTGAAGATTAGAGAGTGAAGGTTAAATGGTAAGCATTTTCTTTTTAAAGTGATGAAAATGTGCAAAAATTGATTGTAGAGATGGTTGCACAACTGTGAATATACTAAAAACTACTGAATTGTAAACTGTAAATGGGTAAATTGTATGTAGTATTATGAATTATAGCTAAATAAAGCTGTTACAAAGAAAGACTGTTGTAACATGGTTATTGTGATAGAGCCAATAAGTGTAAGAAGAGTTAAGAGAATGGAGAGGGAATGGATGTGGCTCAAGCAGTTGGGCGCCCACTTCCCACTTGGGAGGTCCCTGGTTCTGTTCCTGGTGCCTCTTAAAGAAACTGAGTGGACACAACCAGTAGAGACCATGAGCAGAGACAACGAGCAGACAGACAAGGAAACCATCTTGGGGAAGAAATAAAACAGAACAGAGAAATCATACTTAAGCTGGAGTTCATAGATGTGAACATTTTAAAGCTGGAAGGGCCTATGGATTATATCCTTAAATCTCATTTGGGAACGGCATTGGGTATCTGGTGTTATCTGGGTCATTTGTCCTTGTGGGATATCAGTATTCTAAATTTCAGGTGGGGTAGTTGACAAATTGCTAGTCTGCTGCACAGTCTATTTTATTATCCTGCATGATAAATGTAGATTTTTAAGCTTGGCAAATATTTCCTATTAATTATTGAAAATAGTTGTTGGTTGTATGGGGTACCTTAAGACAGGACCTCAGTATTAAACTCCTGGTGTCTTTCAGAAGCAGGAATGTAACAGCTATTCTAAAACTATAGCTCTTAGATATTCGTTTCTTGTGGGTAGAAAGGGCCATTGGTCTTTGGTGTAGACTCTTCTTTTCTAGATTTAGTTATTTATGTGAAGCATTTTGGTCCAGAAGATGGATGTTTTTTATGTTCTAGAAACTTTTTGGAGCAAGAGAACAGTTTCTCTTTGGGGGCCTGAAATCTGGGAACCTAGAAAAAGAGAAAAGAGTTAAGATTCAACTCTAGTTTTAATATTGTGAATGGATTTCTGATTCAAATATTCAATGAGCAAAGTAGAACGGAAGTGAGCTTTCCGTTTCTCTCTGCTCCCAACATTTCCTACAGGCATTCTTAACCTATTTTGTTCCACAGACCCCTTTGCCAGTTAGGTGAAAACCACGGACCCCTTACCAAGTCCACACTATATTGGTATTATTTAATAAATATATCACACCTGCACCAACACATCCCTATAAGAATAATGTTTTTTTGAATTTTAATTCAAGCTCATGGATGCCTTGTTAAGAACCCCTGTCCTACAAGTTTTCTGAAGTTGGACTATTTTAAAAAATAAAAGCTGTCAAATCATAACTGCAAATTATCAGTTAAAATGAAGAAATAAAAATCTTTCCTCATGTAAATCTTTGCTTCAAATGCTGGTCAGTCTGTTATATCTAACTGTCCCTCAAATCAACATCCTGTAGTTGTAGTTTAAGAAAAGGGAAGGAGAGGGAATGTCAGTATGGGCTTACATTGCCTTTCTGGAGAGCCTTAGGTCTCAAAGAAGAAAATGTGGAGAGCACAAGTCAAGTCAGGGCTGCTCCACTTACTACAAATTTTAGCAGTTTCTATAGAGAAGCAAAAAGATATTGTGAAAAGCAGTATGAATTTGCTGTTGTGGTATTTCAGGATTTCCAAGGCTAGTAACTGAATTATTCGTCCTCTTCATATAAAGATGCACTAGATTCTGCTAAACTATGTTTCAGTAAACATTTTCTGAATCAGTAAATGAACAAATTTCAGTTTAACTCAGCTATTATTGAAAGAAACACTGTAGTAGTGTGCCCAGTATTGTGCCAAGCAGTAGTATGAAGGAGATGGGAAATTGAAGACTCCCTAAAAGAAGCGGAATATCTGACTCAGGAAGCTTATCATGTGTATGTATGTGAGATTTTATGTTTGTATATGAGATAATGTATATGAAGAATAGCACTAAATTATAAATTTTTAACTTTGTATCAGGGTAACTATAGACAAAAGGGTTAAAGGAGTTGAAAGTACAGAAAGATCTACAGGTTTAGGATTGTGAAGATTTCAAGATTTTAAAATGTTGAAATACACGTAATTTTATTTAACCTAAAAAATCTGAAGAAAAAAAAAATATAGCAAACTAATTCATGGATATAGAGTTCCAGTGTTTAAAATAGTCTCTGGTGCATAGTTGTTGGTTAGTAAACATTTGTTAACTGAGTGCCATATGTTGTACTTAGATGCAGACATTAAAGATTAGATAATGTTTCCTGCCATAAAGGAGCTTATAGTTATAAAAGTTGCTAGTAGTCGCAGTCTGGAGACCATGTTTTTCAGGCCCCACTTACTATTTATGGAGCACAACTATTAAATCAAATGGCATATTACTATTAGTATGCATCCTTATTTTACATTTATTTTTCAAACAATGTGGTTAGCATGCTCTGAAATACTTAAAATTATTATCTTCTTGCTCATAGTGGCTTTAAAGCAAGACATCATCTCATATAGTTTTTAGATTAAGTTATAAATGTTCACTTTAGAACTACCTGAAGATTGATAGAGATGCATTTGAAAAGCATTATTTTTTTTTATTGATTCTTAATGTAGTAAATTACTAAAGTTATTTGGCAGCAAACAGAAATGGTCTGTGATGTGGTTCACATTTATTCTCCTGATAGTGTCACAATTTGCATTAATTGCATTGAGAATGCACTCACTTATATTAAAAGGCTTCCAGTATAATTAATCCTTTTTATTTCACATCATTTTGGCACAATTTCTAGCTATAAACACTCATAAAAGGCAGACATTTGAAAAATACATTACAGGTTTTTTCAGTATACCTATTGCTAGGTTTTCATGATAGGTTGTTATTGATATGCTTCTAGGAACAAGTGTGGTATAACTTAAGACCAATATGAAAAATGCTAAGTGGATTATTTTGCATAAAAAATAGATAGTTTTTTAACTTGTATAATTAACCTGTGTTTAGAAAATACCTTGATTTATGTTTACATTTGTATCTCAGTTGCATACATTATGGAAATTTAATTTATAATCCATTTAGCTGATGCAACCATAGTTTTTAGTGCTATCATTTATTAGTGCTTGTATATTAAATGCTTTAAAGGTTTAAACCTGCCTTATGTAAAAAATTATACCTTTGCATTTACATTTTATGAGTCACAGTGGGACTTCTGTTTAAAATTCAGGTAGCTCTGATATATTTAACGAATTTTACTGGTTTATTGTTACTAATGCAAAAATGGCAAACAATGACCTTATATATTGAACATCAAATGATTTACACTTCCAGTTTACTTTTAAAGTCCACTGTACAAATGAGGGCTTTTTTTCAACACCTTGAATCAATCATCTAGTATTATGCAGAGTGTTCTCCTTGGCTTTGAACTCATTATTCATTTAGGAGTAATAGTATTTATAAATGCTCTAGGTTAATAGTATTAACCATTCTTAACTTTAAGCAAACTGGAGATTATTTGAAAAAACTCTTTCTTTAGATTATCAGTGTATGATTAAATGCTAGTTCCCATTTTATTATTCATTCTCTCATTAAGAACTCCTTTTTTGCCATCTTTTCAGAGCTAATTGGTTAATCATTAGTCTTCAGATCAAAAATAAAAGTACAAGGACATAACACTTTAGTTTACCTGTCAATGAATATCTGTAGTCTTAGCTGCTCTTAGCTGTAATGTTGAGTTAACAGATGGTGAACCTGAGCTCTTTAAACAGATTAACATTGAAAAGGGGGGGGGGGGGCTATTCAAAATGTCTGCCAGTAGTTTTCTGAATTGTTTTTACTTACTTGTTAGATACTATCACATTTTCCATAAATGTAGGTCTCAGTATAATGTACATTTATAAAATATTTAAATCTAAAATATTTTGTATATTAATACAATAATTAAAGAACTTGACTGTATAAAATTTTGTTCAGCTTTTGTGTTAATTTCGACACAGTGTTAAGTGTATGCTTAACACTTATAACTTCTTACTGTTAGTACTTTTAGCTTTCTAACGGAATTCATCTATTTTGGTTTATTAAAACTTTCCCTCTTTTAAAAAAAGCAAATTTTAATGTTTCTGATTAGCACATAATCTGAGAATCTGGTGGAAATCCCACTCTCACAAATGTAAATCTTGAAATTTTAAGACAAGAAGCCAATGGCTCTTTAGATATTTACTTTTAGGAAAATATTTAATAGCTGTTTTCTGGTTTCTTCCAGTTATATTAATGGGTGAGTCTTTAAAATTTAGATTTCAAGGCAGTGTTCAGAACATTCTTTCTAATTGGTAGTTTAGGAGGAAAAAGGACAAATACTCATATGAATACATAAATTTTGGTGTGTTTAAGAATAAGTTATTTTATAGACACCACATATAAAATTGAATAATTAAATACTCTGTTTTTGAAGCTATAATTATGGAAACAATTCATGCATGGAGACTAAAAACTTCATATTTGCTGGGAAAATTGCATTTTATTTTAAAACCATGGGTCAAGTTGTCTATCAAGAAGGGGTAATTACACCACTTTTCCTTTTATCTGGGAAGATAGGTGAGAGTACAATCATGATCATTTCAGAGGATCAGTGTAAATATCTCTTTAGGATAGAGGTATTCTAACATAAATGGAATTTGTTGAGGAAATCCAGTTTTCCAATTGGCTTCCAATTAGAAATCATTCTTTCACCTTCCCGTTAAGAAATTTTCCAAATAGGCCAAATGAAAATGAGATAACTTATGTCGAGTATGTAGCACAGTGCCTAGTGCACAGTAAGCATTCAGTAAATAGTAACTTTTTATTAGAAAACTTTTGACAAGAAAAATTTGTCATGGTTACCAAGCCATCGTCTGTTACAATAAAAACTAAGAATGCCTTTAAAAACTTCTCAGCACATTTCTGATTCCTTGTACATCATAAACTTAAGCCATAGCAATATTTATCATGCTAGATGAATTCCTGACTGTATATTGGAAAACTTACATAAATTTATTTTTTACCTTCTTTTGCTAGGGAATCGCTAGTATTTGGTAGTTTTAAATCATAGATTGTCCCAGGTAGTAATAATTACCAACACTTGATTTAATCCGGTATCACTAGACATCAAGGAAAATGCAAATTAAAACCACAGTGAGATACCCCACTGCACCAACTAGAATGACTGAAATTTAAAAAACTAACAGGGTAGTGGGTGTGCCATCCCTGGTACCTCCTAAAAATAAATATATAAATAAAAAATAAAAAGCTTAGCAATACAAACCATTGGTGAGGATGTAGAGCAGTTGAGATCCTCATACATAGCTGGTGCTAATGAAAAATATTTCCATTTTGGAAAACAGCTTGACTTGTTCTAATTTTGCTAAATAAGCCTACGTTCCACTCTCAAGTATATCCTAAAAAGAAATGAGTGCGGATAGCCACCAAAAAAAATTTTTGTACATGACTCTCTATAGCAGCTTTATTCATCAGCCAAAAACTAGAAACGACTCAAATGTTCATCAGGTCAAGAGGAAATGTATGTTAGTATATTCATAAATATAATTCATAAGTACAGCAATAAATAGAAAAAATAGTAAAATAGATGAATCTCAAAAGCGTTATGTAGAGAGAAGACATATAAAAGAATACATACTGTATAATCCCATTTATGTCATTTTAGAACTAGCAAAACCTATCTCTGGTGACAGCAGTCACAGGGGCTAACTGGCAGGGAGGGTATTACCAGAAGAGAAGAAAGAAAACTTGGGGAAGTGGGCATGTGTTTTATTCCTAATCTCAGTAGTCATTACACAGGTTATAATCAAATGTAAAATTTTATCCAGCTGTACTTGTAATATTTATACATTTTACTATATGTAAATTATACTTTAATACAAATAAATGCAAAAATTGATATTCATTGCAGTCCTTAGGTAAAATAAGTAGTCAGTAAGGTACAATAAAAAGATCATTGGGAACCTGGATTGATAACCAGTTTTGCCACCTACTACCTCTTATTATCTGAATGGGTCTGAGAGTTCTAAGCCTGATTTCTTCATTTTAGAACAGGGGTTGGCATACTATAACTGTAGGACAAATCCAGCCTGCTGCGTGTTTGTTTTTTTTTTCTGGCTGATGAGCTAAGAATGATTTTTATATTTAATGGTTAGAAAAAGAAAAAATAATATTTCGTGACTTGCAAAATTATATGAAATCTAAATTTTGTGTCCATAAAATTTCACTAGAATGTGGTCACGCACATTTATTTACATATTGTCTTTAGCTGCTTTTGTGCTATTGAGACAGAGTGGAATAGCTGTGACAGATAACACAATCTGCAAAGCTAGTCATACTGGTCCTTATGAGAAAAAGTTTGCCAGTGTCTGTAGTTGCTTGAAGGCTTTGGCTCTCAAAAGTTCTTTTGACACTAACATTCTAGTCTTTCTGCTCTAAAATTCTTTGATGATAGTCTTTTCTAGAATTTTCCACATGCTGAATGCATACATTGAATTCTTAAACTATGGCCTGGCACAAGTAAATGCTCATCAAATATTAGCTAACTTCATCCTTGTCCTTATTATGGAGAAGTATATCAAAATGAAAATATATTCTTCTATTTGGAGGAAGAAAGAAAAATGAATTTATATCAAAGGCTAATCATTGTTCACTGTTCTCGTTTTAAGGCTCTCTATGAAAATATGCTGGTGGAACTGCCCTTTGCTGGCTTTTTCCTTTCAAAGTTGCTTGGAACTAGTGCAGATGTGGACATTCATCATCTAGCTTCTTTAGATCCTGAAGTGTATAAGAATTTGCTTTTTCTCAAGAGCTATGAAGGCGATGTGGAAGAACTTGGGCTGAACTTTACTGTGGTGAATAATGACCTTGGAGAGGCACAGGTAAAGAGAACATTTAGGACATCTTTTGTTTGTCATTCTTTTACCAGTTAATTACTAATTCCCAGTTATTCACATGTTGTAATGAGAAAGATAATTCACATACCTATGTAACAAGTATTATTGTGTACTTTGGCTTGAAAGTATATTTGCTTTATGTTGAGTTTTTGCATATTTTAGTTGAAAGAAATAATGACTGAGAATTAGAAATGAGAGTTTGTAGGAATCTGAAATACATTAGTTTTTGCCTCCAATTATTCCCAGCAATTCAACAGTAATAACCTGTCCCTGCTTAATAACCGTTGTAACCCAGAAGTTTTCCTTATGTGAAATTATATTTCCGTTGCTGTAATTGAAGCCTTGTTTCTTGTCTAGTTTTTCTTGTTGCTGGAGAGCAAACAGATTAACATCCTCCTGGTAGTTTTTCTTAGGGATAGTTTTCCTTCATTCATTCTCCATTCAGTCTGGTCCTCAGCTTCTCTAATACTTGTCTGGAATTTTTTTTTCTGACCTTCGTTATTCATATGGTTGCTTTTGCTACTTTTGTCTTTTTTATTTTAAGGTATATATTAGAGATTCAAATTATTTTTTAAATAACAGCTTTCCTAATATAATCACATACTATAAAGTGGCATTTTTTTTTTAAATAAAAGCTTTAGGGCAGCCTGCTTTATAATCAGCTGTCTAAGGCTTTTGCTAATGAGAGTATTTCCCATTCTTCCATCTGAAATAGATGGTGATAGCAAAGTGTCACATTTGCAAGAGTTCCATTAAAGTGCCACTGATAATATTGGAATCTATTAAAAGCAAAAGTGTGAAGTTAAGATGTTCAAATTATTCATAGAAATTCTGAATGAGTAAAGAAATTATAAATGATAATGTATAAGAATAATTGTGTTAAAGAGTCTAATTAGAAAAATTAAGAGAATCACTGGTAAAGTACCTGATTTAGGGGGAGATCGTATGACTTTCCGTAGAAATAAATAGAAATAGATACGTATTTATACAGGCTTAAGTTTATAAAGTATGATTTAAAGAGTCATAACATGTAAATATTTCATTATTTTGGCGGATTATGTTAATTAATCTTCCTTTTTAAAATAACGATGGTGCTCTCAAATTTGTTTTCTTCCCTATAATCAATATGGCTGTTTGTTAATCTCTTTAAAAATGAACGTGGAATTTTAGACTACTGAGTCACTCACATGTGTGCACACAACATACATCTTCCTGGAGGAAAATGCTAAGGATTTAAGAATGGACCTATAAATAATCACCTGTTATATAGAAAAGCATTGGACTTGAATCAGGGGACCTTGGTTAAAATTCTAATTTTGCCACTTTGCTGTATGACCTTGGACAAGTCATAGAATTCTTTCCTTATTTTCAAAATGGGTATAAGTTGTTATAAGGATTAAGTAAGCTAATGTAATTAGTTAATATAAGGATCTGGTTAATTCAAGAGTTCTATGAAAATCTTGACTATTCAGAAGATGCAGAGAAGATCACTTTTAGTACAAGAACTGCTCTGGTTTTTGAAAACTATAAACGTATTTAAAGGAGATTTTTAAATATGCTTCTCAAAACTAAAATTTTAGTAAATACTTTGACATGGTTTTTAAATATACAGTTTTATTAGATTTAACATAGAAGAATTTAAAATTAAAAGCAGTTTAACCATTTTAAAGTTATTAAGAAATGTCAGTTTTGTTTGATTAGGTAGGGTAATTATGGTAGGCTTTGAAAAAGTTTCTTTAACTGATCACTTCACTAGTCCTTTGTCTTCCAAATCAGAAAAGTACATCATCATTTATTATCAGCTTTTAATCCATTTAAAGAAAGGGAATGGTATCAGCATATATGGTATTTTATATATTGAAATATAATTGCTAGCCTCAGGAGGCTTAGTTAACAGATGGACTGTCAGCTGAGTACAAGCAAATGAATTAAGGTAATGAACACAATCTTTAATCAGGATGAAGACAATGGATTTGAAAGCCCAGTCTTAGACTTGATGGTTCCAAAAAGAAAGTGAATTAGTGAGAATAATTGAATCATCGTTTAAAATGTGGAATATTAAAAGAAGTAAATCTAACAAATTTAACACCCAACTTTAAAGCTATATAGCTTTTATAAAATGAGAAACAGCATCCACTCTGTCATGTAACTATCTGATAGTTTAAATAAATCTTTTCAGCCAATTTCAAATTAGCCTTTCTATAGAGTGGTAAAAAATTAGAATGTAACTGTAATTGCCCAGTGACAGTAGTATTGTCTTTATTACTCTAGGAAACTAATAATTACCAAGAGAACTAAAGACTATGGAAAAGAAAATCATAGGGGTGTTTATTAATAGTTTTCCCATTATTTGCTATATGAGCATCTCTGTTTTTACCTCGAAGAAATAGCCTTTGAAGTTTGCAACCTACTTAATAGGCACGTTAAAACTATTTTGTAATGTTACTTGGTTTCCACCTTCAGCAATAGAATGTCTTTGTCCATTTATTTTGGGTTAATGTTATATTTCCTTTATCAATGGCAGAGGCTATCCTCATCCACCTCCAAGAATGCATTCTCTTTTATTTTAATTCCAGTGGTTAGAGTAAGAAGTTAAATAGTAGTGAACCAGGAATTAGAAAAGTATACTCTCCCCCCCCCCATCTTGCTTATATGTTTATAATTCTCTATGGTATTTTGCTGGTCTGTTTTGTATATATGAGTGCATATGATTGCATAACCATAAAAATTCTAAGTTAGACAAAGCAAATACCACCATTTTATTTGTAACAAAAGAAGTTCAAAGGGACTAAATAACTTATTTGTGGCCATTCATTAAAATGATGGAAAGAGAACTGGAAACAAGGTCTCTTCATTTCTAATCTAATGCTATTCTCACTAGCGTTCTACTGATGCTTCTGTAAAGGATTTCCTTCTGACTCCCATATAAACTTTTTCACAGCAATAAGTATGATTCTTCTCATATAAAAATATGAAATCCTAATTACTTTGATGTGAGATTTAAGTTAGATGCCCTGGTTCAGTCCAATAATAAGCGTCAATATATCCTCCAGAAAAGGGCAGTCATTCTAGAGACACCCTTTTAGAAGCTCCGTATCAAATATTTGCATTTTGGCAACCTGCAATCTTTGAAGCAATGTTTTTGGAAGCATTCTGCCAACACAAAGCATGCAAAGATAGAATGCCTTAAATTTTAAAGAGCCCTGACAATGAAACATTGATTTGTGTGCAGCAGTAGATTTTATATCATAATCACTAGAATTTCAGACTGTGACTCATTTATCTATAGAATGGGAATTATAATAGAATATACTTCATATGGTTGTTAAAATTGATTTAATGAGATGTCTCCCATATTTACTTAACAAATGTGACGTACTATTATTAACTTGGTATACTGGACCAGGGTTCAGCAACCTATAACCCAGCAGGCCCAAACCTGCAGACTGTTTTTGAGTGGGCAATAACATAAGAATGTTTTTTTACATGTTTCATGTGTTAGGGAAAAAAAAAAAAGAAGCATATGCATCAGAGCACACATATTGCCCAAAAATCCAAAAATCTTTAATATCTAGCCCTTTCAGAAAACTTTGCTGACCCCTATAATAGACTAACAAATTTTGTGAGTATGACTATGTAATAATAAAAAATTATTCTAACTGTTCATACATATGATATTGGCTGATCAGTTATCTCTAATTATTATCACTGTCCTTTAAATCATGTTTCAAGTAATTCATGATGGTATAACAACATTGTGCAGGTAGAAAGGTAAGTATAACCTGCTTATACCTAAAAATGTAAGCAACCATTTTACTGCAACCTCAATAACTCTTTAAGTTGTATTTTTCCAAAATGAATCTCTTTATTCTCATCTGACTTATTTTTATCATTTGGTTCATATCTTTTGCCTTTTGTGCCTTTTGTGACTTCTAATTTTTTAAAATGAAATTGTCATGATTACATCACTGCATCATTCATTAGTGTTTTGGACAAAGCAGTTGGTTGATGGGCATAAAGGTAGAATAAAATGCCAGGGGGGCGGCTCAATAGCCCAGTGGATAGGGCGCCAGCATACCACATGGGAGGCCCTGGGTTCGATTCCCGGGAACCTCTCCTAGCGGGCAGGCCGCCTTGAGAATGGCAAGCCGCCATGGGTGGGCCGGAGCCGCCGTGGGCAGGGCAAGAAGCTGCCACGGACATGGCAAGAGCCGCCACAGGCAGGGCAGGTCGCCCGCGGATGGAGCGCAGCCAGCCATCCGCGAACTGAAAGCCGGCCGTGAATGGACACAGAGACCGCCCACAAGCGGGGAAAGCCGCGCCTGCGCAGTGACCACTCTTGGCGCGTCGCCGCAGCGGGGGGAAGGGGAGATATGTAATAAAATAAATAAATCTTTAAAAAATAAATAAATAAAATAAAATGCCAGACTTTGGAGACTCCCATTAGAGTTGTCTGTCTCTTTAAATCTTTATATACTGATATGTGTGTACTAGTTGTACTACTTTGTACTTAGATTTTTGTTTACAAAGCAATTCACTCATGATTCCTAGAGATATTTGTCTCTTGCTTTTGTTTTAAACTTTTAATCTTACTTTGAGAATTTGAAATCCTTATCTTTTTATATTCACAGGTAGTTGAACTAAAATTTGGTGGAAAAGATATTCCTGTGACCAGTTCTAACCGAATTGCATATATCCATCTTGTAGCGGACTACAGACTAAACAAACAAATTCGCCAGCATTGTCTGGCTTTCAGACAGGGTCTGGCAAATGTTGTTAATCTTGAATGGCTCCGAATGTTTGATCAGCAAGAAATTCAGGTATAACACTTACTGACATTTGGAGATGCAGTAGTTTCCCAAAAATGAAAAAGCTTACTTAAAAATCTATCTCAAATTTTATGATTTGTACTTTTTTT
>PVKH010033515.1:0-11887 GCA_004027955.1 Chaetophractus vellerosus | reverse complement strand
CCCCCCCCCGTTGCGGCGACGCGCCGAGACTTGGTCACTGCGCAGGCGCGGCCCTCCCCGCTCGTGGGCGGCCCCTGCTTCCATCACGGCCGGCTCCAGTTCGCGGGTGGCTGGCTGCGCTCGATCCGCAGGCGACCTGCCCTGCCCGTGGCGGCCCCCGCCCGTCCGTGGCAGCTTTTTGCCCTGCCCACGGCGGCTCCGGCCCGCCCATGGCGGCCTGCCATTCTCAAGGCGGTCTGCCCGCTAGGAGAGGTCCCCGGGAACCGAACCCAGGGCCTCCCATGTGGTTTCCCAGCGAGCTCTTTATCCACTGAGCTATCTAGCCGGGCCCCGGGCCAGTGTCTCTTGAAGTAGAAATTATTATTACTGAGCCCCTGGGCAGTCAGAACTGATTGAGCCAACTTCCTCTTTGGAGTTGTCTAAGTCCTCCTGAAATTCCTTAAACCATGACTTTGAAAATACAGAAGTGATGTTTACAAGAGGTTATTTGACAGACAGACTTGAGTCTCTGACCTTCTGAGAGTCAAATTGGCCATCGGAGTGAGCAGTCGAATGATTTTATTTTCCTGTACTACCCTGAGTGGCATAGCTGTGACCCAGAAAACCAGCAATCTCAATGAGTAAGCCACTGCAGAATGAGTCATGGAATCTTCCAAATGTTACACAGATGCCTCTGGTGTGCTGATGTGGAGGGCTGGCAGAACCAAAGGAGTAGAAAGCCAGTGAGAGGATGCAGAGCATAAAATTTGGGGGCTCAGGCTCTGCAGCCCACTATTGTGCTCAAACACCAGCTCTACCTCCTAATTGCTGCATAAACTTCACTCAGGTTTTCTTAAACTGCTCTGTGCAGCAGTTTTCCTACTGATAAAATTTATTTATGATAATCACACTTACTCCACAGATCTGTGATTAGGGTAGGATAATTTAGACAGATAGAAGATATAGACTAGCTTGTATAGTGCTATATATGTGTTCCATAAATGTTAGCTAATTTTTATTTTTAACAGTCATCACAGCAGATGCCAGCCATGGATAGATGCAGAGCAAGGACAAGAGTCTTCTCCCCTTTCACCACATTCCATTGAACTACTTATATTCTCTGACTCTTAGAAATTACATCAAGGATGGAGTGCAAGAAGGAATCCTAAATTGACTAGGAAAATTCTGAAGGAACTCTATTTAATGAGTGTAATGATTAACTTCATGTGTCAATTTGACTAAATTATGTTGCCTAGTAAAGCAGGCGGTGGGTATTTAGATAATGGATTTACATCATGAGTCAGTTGATTGCATCTGTAGCTGATTGCATCTACAATCAACAAAGGAGATTGCCTTCGTCTGATCAGTTGGTTGTTTTAAAGTGAGAATTGAGGATTTCAGAAATCAGAAATAAGAATTTCTGCCTTTTCTTCAGCCAGCCAGCTACTCTTGGGGAATAAAACTTCACCTTCATTGGAGGGTCCAGCTTGTGGCCTGCCCTATACAATTAGAACTTTCCAATCCCAATGGTTATGTGAGCCAATTCCTATAATAAATCTCTTATTATGTATGTGTGTGCATGTGTTTGTGTGTGTGTGTGTGTATACTGGAAAGTAGTACTGGAAAAAGGGGTGCTGCTATTACAATACCTAAAAATGGAGAAAAGGCTTTGGAAGAAAAAAAGTCTTTGGAGTTGGGTAATGGGTAGAGGCTGGAAGAATTTTGAGGTGCTTGGTATAAAATCTTAGATTGCCTTGAAGAGATTGTTGGTAGAAACATGGGTGTTAATGTTATTTTTGATGAGTCCTTACAAGGGAATGATGAGTTAATAGAAACCGGAAAAAAAAAGGTAATCTTTGTTACAAGGTGGCAGAGAACTTGGCAAAATTGTACTCTCTCAGATGGAGGCAGAACTTGTAAGCAATGACCATGTTTATTTAGCTGAGGAGATTTCCAAGCTAAGTGTAGGAGGTGCCGCCTGGTTTCTCCTTGTTGCTTATAGTTAACTGAGAGAAACAAGCATGAGGAAGAGCCAAGTTAATGGAATCCTGAGGGAAGGGAGAGACCAGCGCCATGCAGCACAAGGCAGGGATCCAAGCCAAGGTACTTCGGGGGTCCCGGGCAGCCAGCACTAGAATGTTACAGATTTTGGGGAGAAATCTTCACCTCACTGATGCCTAGATTTTAGAATTCTCCTGGCTTCAAATCTGTGAACCCATAAATTCCCATTGTTTAAGGCAAACCGTAAGTGGTCTTTGTCATAGCAGGCTGGAAAATTAAGACAATAAAATTCATGGTGTTTGTGACTAGCAGAGCTATTGTAAGGGTATGACAGTGGTTGAAAGGGAAAGTTTAGATATGCATATTACTAGAAGGAAAGCTAAAAATTGTAACATGGGACATAGTGAAAAACCTCATGTAACATAGTGAAATCTCATGTAAAATACGAATATGAGTGATTTGGCATATTTGGCATAAGATTGTTTTACAAAATATAAATACAAATTAACTAGAGAGATGGAAACAGAAAAGCAGCTATGTACGGCAGGGTAAGCATAGAGAGATTGTGAGGTGAGTTTTGTTTGTTAGTTTGTTGGTTTGGTTTTATTATTATTATTATTATTACTGGAATAATGAAAATGCTCTAAAAATGATTTAAGTGATGAATGTACAACTATGTGATTATACCAAATACCATTGAGTGTACACTTTGGATGGATTTATGCTTTATTAATATGTATCAATAAAATTGATTTTTTTAAAAAAGTTAATCATGTTTTGCTGAGCATGTGTCCCATTTTAAGGATCTGTAACTTATCACTGGAAAATTCCTGAGACTTTCAGGCTAAATAAAGGAGTATAAAATTGCCTTTAGTTTGCTTTAGGATTGCAAAGTATACGTGTATCTCTTCTATCATGTGTCTAAATGTGCAATTTTGTGAACATCTGAGATCACAAAGACATATGTCAGAGATTAAAAGCTTGACTTTGAGACTATTTAAGGACTATTGCATTATGAGGTGATCAAAGTGGGAAATAAATATTCACCAAAAGTCAGAAAATGAAGTAGTTTTAAAGAGGAGAGTTGGGCCACAAAATTCATGTTTTACCTGTTCTATCTAAACTTGTAACTTTGTCCACCAAATACCCTTCTCTCTCCTCACTCCTTCTTGTTCTTGTTCCTCCTTCTTGTTCTTCTTCCTCCTTCTCCGTCTCTTTCCCAATGATCTGGTTTTAGAGTTCATCTGGGCTAACAGCTATACTCTGCTATGCTAAGATGGGAGGCTTTAATGTGAACATAACTTCCAGGTAATATACCAAGAGTTTTACATCTCTACTTGGTTCTACGAATAGACTTAAGAAAGAAACAATGATATAAAAACAGATCACTTTTAAATAAGAGAAAATTATGATGGTTTGTAACTAAGAAGCAATAGCTTGAACCTCTTAGTGACTGTAGGAATTAATTCATCCATTTATTTTACAGATAAATATGATCATTTGAGTACCAGGCATAATTCCATGATGTGATGGTGTTAAATAGTTTGAGCTAAGTACTTCCAGGTTCAGTCTTACTATATGTACATAAACATTGAGATAATCTATCAATTACATGGGTAACTATAAAAACTCAGTCATTCACATATATTTATTGTTTCATGTTCTGGGGTAGACTGGCTGCCAGCTTTCTTTAACTCAAAAAAGTCAAATATTGTATGATAGTTGTAAATAGAAGAACAGGGGAAAAAGGCTACAAGATGGCACCTTGGCACAGATGAAATGGACAGTTCTGGATTTCATTTACTTAAGTGGGTAGAGCACACTTTTGAGGGGTAAAGATCAGTTTTCATTAACATAACTCTCCAAGAAATGGGCACAAGGGTATGATAGGGCCTGGACTCATACTACTGCCATAAACAGGCAAAAAAAAAAAAACTGAAAAATTATATGAAACAAATATTTTAGATGTTACGTGCCAGTCAGTATGGGGCTATGTTGCCTGGAATAAGGGGGGAAATCACAGTAGCTTTATGCTTGGAGGCAATTTCTGGAACAAACAGAGAACAGAGTCTTGCTGTGTTTATGACACTAGGATTGGACTTTAGGGATGGTAAGATGGCTAGACTTTACAGGGCAGAGAATATGAGATGAGGGAGCTACATGGAGTAATAGCCCTGGAAAAACTGCTTAAGGGTCCCTGAGTCTTTAGCAGACTGCCAGTCTGTACATTTGAATTGTGAAACCACACAAAGACAGGCAAAAAAAAAAAAACAAAAAAAAAAAAAAACCATCTTCCAGAGAAAACCAAGTATTTCCCAGAGCTCACACAATGCTGTGAAGTATTCAAATTCTAGTCATCCAGAGTGGAGCTGATCAATATATGTGGCATTCTGTGGAAACTCCATAAGCACAGACTCATGCTTTAGTAATAGGGCTATGATAGCAATAGAGGAAATACAGTCCTAGAAATGCCCTATTAAAAGGTTAAAACAAACCTTGAAAAGATAAAAATTATCCACAAGTAACTTAACTGCCTGCCAGAACAGCATTCATAATTCTTTAAAGAAAGACAACAAATGTCAGCACTTAACAGTGTTACTATACATTTCTATTCCAAGATTGGATCTTGGAATAGAAAATGGACATTAGTGGGAAAATTGATAAATTCCTAAAGAAAAGTCTGTAGTTTAATTAATAATATTGTACCAAATTTAATTCCTTAGTTTTGATAATTGCAAAGAAGTTATGAAAAAAGTTCACATTAAAGACAGTTGGATGAAAGGTATGAGGGAATGCTCTACTGTCTTTGCAACTCTTCTGTAAGTCTATAATTGCTTCAAAATTAAAAATTAAAAAAGTTAACTGACAGTTTAAAACAAAAATTATGACAATCTATTGTGATGTTTATAACCTATGTCGAATAGCTCAAAGAGCAGGAGGAGAAAAATGAAGCCCCTCAGGCTAGACAGCTTCGATAGCCTGGCTTTCCCACCGAGTCACTATATTTACTGAGGAAAGTTACTTAACTGAGCTTTTGACACCCTCATGTATGGAATTTTCTCAATTGGGAAGACTGCATTTATAAATAAATGTAAATGTTTTAATAGATGTATCCCAACACTTAGTATACTTCCTGACAAATAATAAGAAACCATGAGGGTAAATATATGAGAATAAAAATAATAGCAATATAGAATTTTAAAAAGATTAAAAAACTGGATCCTTCAAAATAAAAACCAAATAATACACTTTGCTGTTTGTTGGCCAAATTGTTACCTAAGATAGGCAACAAGATAATTACCACGATTGGCAAATAGATTGTAAATTTTTAATTTTTAATACCTGGTTTAGGTGGAATGTTCAGTGAAATCTGATTATATAATAAGCAAATAAATAGTTCAAAAGTACTTTACTGTGCAAGAGTTTCTTAGCATTATAGCAATCAAGAAAGACTTATAATTAGTCATATACCATAACTTCATGAGATTTTTGCACTTCCCTTTGTTCACAGAAAATCTAGAACCAAAATAATTGAGTCAGAAAATATAATGACTTGAAACTCAAAAACATGAGTCTGATTAGTGGAAACAGTATTTTTCACTCTATATTTGACAGGGAAGATAATATAAACAGGCCTTAGACAAAGCCATAATTTAATTCTTGATAGGCATTTTTCAATGTCTTGTTGCAAGAGTGTATTTCCAGCTGCCCCAATAGTGATAAAATAGAATTTCAAAGTAGCTTTTATGGAGAACCTTGTCAGTTTTCCTTAACAGTCACTTCATTTGATATACAGGCAATATGCATATTTCTTTGTATTAATATTTATCTCTATCCATTGTTTTGAATATAAATCTTTCATTAAATCCTTCACCCTTTACAATGATGTCACCATAGTATTTCCTCAAATACCTAGCAGAATAAATTATTTGTAATAGCTATCTTTGCTTTTGATGCCCATGCCCACAATTCTGGAAAATTTCAAGTTTCTTAGAGAATTATTACTTAGGCCACCTTTTCACAAAGTCATGACATAGAAAGATACGGGATAATTTTGTAAGAAAAAAGAGAAATATATTTTAGTTCTTGAAGGATTGCAACTCATGAAATAATATGGTAATTTCATCTTTATATACATAAGTTGTCATCTGTATATATGCACTACAAAAATGTAAGAAAGCATGCTATTCCCTGCTACTCTAAAGGTCAAGAGCATGCAACCATTACCTAAATTAAAATGTACAGTGTTTGAGTACAATAAATTAATGGAATGCTTAAGAGACAGATTTTTAAAAATAAACTAATTTTGTAACTCTAAACATAAAATAAAGTAGACGAACAAGAACAAGAATTAGAAAATTTTCAGGTCCATGTATGGCCCTTGTATGGTGTTTAAGAAAAACAACTGTGCAAAACAACTAGCTAACTAAGAGTAATGGATTTTTGTTAATTAGGGGAGGGGTGCAAAATTCCTTCCAAATAATATTTTATTTTTACCTATATGAACACAGTCTTAGAATATTCAAATATGAAAAGATAGTATATTACAACAAATAAATAGAAATGGAGAGTTCATTTACAGTAATCTGCAAATGAGTATTCTCCTAATTTTAAATGCATAATGAAGCTAGGGAGAATAAGATTCTTTTTGACTACTATTTTTTTGTTGTTAAATTTGACTATAATGGTTCCTTGATACAAATTCCTTCAATTCTGTAAATTCTTTTTAAAAATTAGTACAAATTTCCTATTGCATTTCATGGCCGTAGACTTATTTTAATAAAAAAGGAATAATACAGCAAGAAGAATACCTATAAAAAAGGAAAGATAATTTTCAAATTTTAAAAATAATATCATTTTGCAATACAGTAACTAAAGTTTAATTAAAGTATATGATTGTACTAACATTTTGTTCAATGTTCACATGTCAGGATGTTATATGAGAATAACAAATCCTGATTTTTGTCTTCCAAATCCAATACTCTATTTAGGAACACAAATGTTTTTGTAGGAATATACTCAAATATTTGAAAGAACTAATCAAATAAAGACGGAGTATAGGGAAGAGAAAGTAATTGGGAGAGGTCAGGGGCAGGAAAAATAAGTGCAGACAATATGATATATTCTAACGAGAGTTCTTATGTGAATGAATAATTAAGGCATAGATTTAAAGGAGGAAATTTTAACATGATTTCTCTTCTGGAATATTTATTTGTAAAATGGAAGCTTTCACAAATGATTATCCAAAGCAAAGAAAACTCACTCCAACAAAAATCGGAGTTATATGCAATTATTAAATTCCACATTCTCCAAGTTTCCACTTGAAGGAATTTTCTTTGAGCTTTTCTCCACTGTAAAGCTATTGCTTTTGGTTTCAAGCCTGTACATTTACCATTCATCATTCTGATTTTCCTTTCAATTCATTCTTCCAATTTACTGACTCACTTCCTCATTCTATTTTATCCTCTTTTCCTTTTTTTCTAGTGTTCATCTATTTTCTACAGTATTAGTTATCATCATATTTAAAGTAAAATATATAGTGTATAGAGTAATTAGAGGGCTTAGGTAATGATTAGACAGAATAATAAGAAAGGTATAAACAGATATTTCTAGTACTGCAAAGTCCTCTAGAATTGTGGGCAGAATCACAAATTACTAAAGAAAGAATAGCGTGAATGATAATGAACATTGGCTTCCATAATAGTCTTGATATTCTAGTACAAAATATGAGTATCACAAGTGTGTGTGTATGTGCATACACCTGCATACAAGGACATGTATGCAGGAGGCTGTTTGTGTATGTTTTCATTTATGTGTGCATGCATGAATTTATAAAAGGTCATGAATGTGCATGCACATGTGCATTTTTCATCTATCTGCACATATGTATGGGTACAGAAGTATGTATGCATCTTAATACATGTGCACATATTTTCTTATGTATGCACAGGTGTATGTATACAAGCATATCTGCATGCATGCTCATGCATAAGTTTTCAAATGGTGTGCCTCACATGAACTTGTGCAAGAGAAATCATTACTGTTATAGTAGTATACAAAATAAATGACCAGTTGCAGCTATTAAGAATATTTAAGGATAACAACGAAAAAATATCAAGAATAATATTTGCCACATTTTTCGGGTGATGAGATCACCTATCTTCATTGGTATAATGTTCTCTCAGATCTTCAAAATTATATTTGCATAAGTTCTTATTGAAACAATGAGCAATTTTTTGTGGGGCTTTTTGTTGTGCCTTGAAATGATTGCAAAAACTGAAAATTAACAGTTTTTGAAATTATAGATCTGGTTAAAAAAACTGATGTAAAGTCTCCAGCAGGCATTTCTAAACTAAGAATAATCAATCTTCAGTATACATAAGAATAATCTGGCACAGATATAAATGTTGATAATTGGGGTCTAGTACTAGAGATTCAGTAAGCAATTAAATGTGTTTATGATGTACCCCAGGTAATTATAATGCAACTGGTCCATGAATTGCACATAGAGAAAAAGAGTACAGTGATGCTATTTTAATTTCATTTTTCTCCAGTAAAGGAATGAAACAGAGCAGAAAAGCAGAAACTTCTGTATCGACTTTGCCAATATACAGAAATCCTATGAAGGCACTTCTTGTATTACACGTGATGATGTCTGTGACTGACTTATTTGGGTTAGAGAGACTATGTGCATGTGTTAAGTGTTTCAAATAGTAAGCAAAGGCTATAGGATGTATCACACTCAAGCAATAAACTTCATATGGGTTTATGGAGATTCAGGACCCTTTTGAGCCTAATTAAATAGCTATAATCCTACAAGATGCCAGGGCCAATGGCAAGAGACATTTATTTTTAAACACATATTTAAAGCCATTTGGGGACTCAGCCATGAATCTTCATCTCTTTGTGAATGTTATGGCAGCAGTCAAGTGGAACACACCTGCTGTGTTGTGCCCTGATGATTCCTTTCTGATGTTGACTGTTTCCATGGAATGTTGATGGCAACATCAGCTAAGCACATGTGGCATGGGAGTGGCACTGGTTGCAGCAGTCAATGGATGTATGGCCACAAACTGAAAATATACATTGTATAACATATTAGATTAAATGAGATGCTTTGGGGCATTCATCATCTTTGATTGATATAGTACAATATTATATATTATTCCTCAAGGACAATATATGCTAGTGGGGGTATGTGGGTGTCCTTTGCTGCCAATTCTGTGTCATTCAGACAAGCCATTACCCAGCTACATCATATTTCAACGAGGTACAGAAACCCCATTACTCTATTTTCTTTCCTTTTATGGAATGGAGTAAAGAGTAGGGTTCACACTAGGGAAGCATACTGAGCTCCTTTGACCCCATTGTGAAAGTCTGTATACATACAGAGAAGAGATGAACTCCTCACATTCATTAGGAGAAAGAAAAGAAAGCCAATAGCTTCCACTTTGCTAATAATCCTAGGAGGCAAATTATAATAATGTTAAATAATATAAAAATAGCCAAATTCATGAATGGCCAATTTTACTGGAAGTAATTTGATGATATTGAGATAAATGGATAAGTATGATATAATATCTCCAGAATTATATCTTTTCCTTTTATGTAAAACCATTTAAATTAAATGGGGTTTAATTGACAGAAATTACATATCAGTAAGCCAGATTTTCAAAAATAAAGACAGCACTACCACGATTCAATCTCATGTAGTAATTATCACTGAGAATATACTTAGCATGAATGTTAAGTAAACCACAATGAAAAACAATATTTCTTGGAACTTAGTGCAATCTACAGATACACTACAAAATAGGAATGAAGTCATCCAGTGGAAGTAAGTCAATAAATAGTTAAAAACTAACATTTGACCTGTGAAGATATTTTCAGAAATAATCAAATAAATAGCACATATTGTATTTAAAAGGAAATGTTAGTATAAGGATTGAGGTACATATCCATATGTAGGCTAAAACTACCTCCTAATGATTTATTCAAAGGTTTACTAGCTAGTTACTTATTTTTCCTAGCATATTCATTTATTGATTGACTGATATTCATTTATTCAACAAGGGTAGGAATGTTCTAACCACTGGGGATACACAGGGAAAAAAAAAAAAAACCAATATCCACAGCTCTCATGGAGCTTAAATTTTAATATAGGAGGAGAGGCAAAATAAAGAAGATAAATAAGTGTGTATTACTCAGCATTCTCTAAGGAAATAGAACCAACAGGAGATATCTGTAAATATTATGAAATTTTATAAAATGTGACCATGGGGATACATGAGTCCAAATTTTGTAGGGCAGGCTGCAAGCCAGGAACTCCAACGAAGGTCTTCGATGAATTCACCAGGAGAAACTGGCTGTCTGAAGTAGAAATGGGAATTCTCTCTTTGAATGCTGAAATCACCTCTCCTTTTAAGGCCCTCAGCTGTTTGGATGAGACCTCTCTTCTTGCTGAAGGCAGTCTCCTCAGTTGATTGTAGAGGAAATCAGCCATAGAAGCAATGGACTCACTAATGGATTTAAGTCCATGAAATGTCCACACAGTACAATTAGGCCAGTGTTTGCTTGACCAAACAGTGGGGCTCCAATATGTGGTCAAGTTGCCACATAAGCCTAACCATCAAAATGTGAAAACATATTAAATTAATGGGTGATAATTGGTAGGGAGGCAAATAAATCAGGAAAGCTGTATGCATTTGCATGGGCTTTAAGTGTGCCTAAGTTGCAATCTTAAATAGGGGTCCAGGGAATGCCTCCTCTAGAAGCTGAGATTTATGTAAATGTCTGAAGTTGGTGAGGGAAAAAATTAAGTGTGAATAGTATTACAATCAGGGGGAACAGCAACTGAAAAAGGCAATGACTGATGTATTTAATAAGTTAAGGAGGCTGCTATGGTGGAATGAGCAAAGGAGAGAATACTAGTAAAATAATCCAAAGGAACTAAAAGGTAAAATGTAGACTAAGGTAAACAAAAGTTACCTCTACCAAATGGTAAACGTCATGTGTAATTTAAGGACTCTGGTTTTTTTTTTTTTCTTAGTTAGAAGTGAAGCTTTTGGGGCTCTGTTCTGTGATCTTTCATATGAATCATTATTTGATAAGTGTATTTAGTAGGGTTCTCCAGAGAGACAGAACCAACAGGATAAATACATATATCTAAATATTATGAGATTTATTAGAGAAAATGGCTGATGCTGGGCTTGACAAGTCTGAATTCCATAGAGCAGGCCACAAACTGGGAACTTTGATGAAAGTTTCAGTGAATTCCCTGGGAATAGCTGGCTGGCCAAAGTAGAGATAGACATTCTTCTTTCTGGCTACTGAAATCATTAGTTCTCTATTTTAGGACTTCAACTGATTGGATGAGACTTCCCTCACTGCTGAAGACAATGTCCTCAACTGATAATAGATATAACCAGTCATAGATGCAATTAGCTGACTAACGATTTAAATCCATGAAATACCCTCACAGTAGCAATCAGGCTAGTGCTTGCTTCACCAAACAACTCCTCACCATTACCTAGCCAAGTTGACACATGAAATCAGCCATCACAGTAAGGTATGTCAATTCTGTCATTCATTTTAAAAATAGTAAATTTGTTAACTATTCAGTATGTGTCAGTAACTTCACTACAAAGCAGAAATACTAGAGTAAATAAATGAGACAGTCTCTTTCCTAATTGAGCTGACATTCTGTTTGGGACATAGTCATTTAGAACAAGCACAATTTTCAAAGTTCAATTTTATGAAATGAGGCATTAGAGGGTGCTTTGTTAACACATTGGAGGGGCTTCTAATGAATCAAAGAATGTTTTCCCCATAGAAGTCACATCCAAGTTGAGACATGAATGATCAGTAGAAGTTAACCAGGAACAGTGAGAGGGAGGGAGGGAGGTGC
>PVKH010033514.1:0-11999 GCA_004027955.1 Chaetophractus vellerosus | reverse complement strand
CAGTCAATGAAATCCTGCCGCAACTTGCATAAGCGTAACCTCTGGAATGACCTCCTGACACACTTTGGAATCTCAGCCACTAAAACTCATTTGTATTTACCATTTATCCCTTTTGGTCAAGGTATTTTTGCAGATGCATTGCTAGTTTGTGCTTAGTAATCATATCTTGGTACCAGGAAGGCTCATCCCTAGGAGTCATGTCCCATGCTGGGGGGAATCTAGTGCTTTATTATGTTGTGCTTGGCTTAGAGAGAGATCACATTTGAGCAACAAAGAGGCTTTCAGGAGTTCACTCTTGGGCAGTAAATAATACTAGCTTGTTTCAATTTCACAAGAAAAGGTTCATAAGTACATCTACATCAAGGGCCTAGCATAATGGTCAGTTTTCCTTCACTAAGCACTGCCCTTCAGTCAGGGGATTCTTGCTATCTTATTAGAGAATGTAGCAGAACTCTCCAGGATGGGAATTCAATATTATTTTGGTAATTGTGTGGCTCTCCACTCACTAAGACAATGTCCCATGAACACTTGAACATAGTCATATGCTTTAGAGGCATGCCACAGGTGAACCCCTTCTCATTCATCCCCCCATCACTGACACCCTGTACTAGTGATCTTTCCCACACTGCTGTTAACCAAAATAAAGCCAGCAAAATAACCAAATAAGATTAATAAGAAAATGAAATAATAATTTAAAAAATAACCAATAAAAATTTAAAAATTGAAATAATAAAAAGAATTAGTCATGGTGTCTTTCATCACTGTAAGAACTGTTGTTTTTATGTACAGTGACATTTTCTTCCATATATTCCCCCAGTGTCTTGTTTTTTTTTCATTTTATCTTTAATGAAGTTTTAGGATACAGAAAAGTCACATAGAGAATACAGGTGATTCCTATATACCCAACACCCTCCTCCTTTCCCCTCTTCCTTATTAGTAACATTTTACATGCAGAAGGTACATTTGTTGCAATTGTACAAATATTGAAACATTACTATTAACAATAGTCAATGGCTTACATTATGGGGTACATTTTGGATCATATGCTTTTATAGGTTTTGACAAAATTTGAAGTGGCCTGTATGCATTGTTGCAAGATCATGCTGAAAAATTCTAATGCCCTAAAAATGCCCTACATTCCATGTATTTTATTCTTCCCTCTCTCTCCCCTCAGAACCTATGGTAACCACTAAGTTTAAGGAAATCCTATATCTTGAAAATAAAAAGACAAACAACCCATTTTAAAAAGGGGGAAGCAGTTTTAATAGATACTTCTCCAAAGAAGAAATACAAATGATTAAAAAGCACATGAAAAGATACTCAACTAGCTATTAGGGAAATGCAAATCAAAGCTACAATGAGATACTATCTTACACCCATTAGGCTGGTGGCTATTAAAAAAAACAGGGGACTACAAGTGTTGGAGAGGATGTGGAGGAAAGGGAACGCTTATCTACTGCTGAAGGGAGTCTTGAATGGTGCAGCCATTGTGGAGGAGAGTTTGGTGGTTCCTCAGGAAGCTAACTATAGAACTGCCATATGATCCAGCAATCCCACTGCTGGGTATATACCCAGAAGAATTCAAAGCAGAGTCATGAACAGATATATGCACACATATGTTCATAGCAGCATTATTCACTATTGTCAAAAGTTGGAAGCAATTCAAATGTCCATCAACAGATGAGTGGATAAACAAAACTGTAGTATATACATACAATGGAATATTACTCAGCTGTAAGGAGGAATGCAATATTAACACATGGAATAACATGGATGACTCTTGAAGATCTAATGTCAGACTATCAATAAAGTATTTTCAAATTAATTTATGTGCACTGATTTTTTTAGACATAACGCTCTTGTACACTTAATGATTACAATATAGTGTAAATATAACTATTTGCACTAGGGAACCAAAAAAAATCCATGCAACTCAGTTTATTGTAATATTTGCTTTATTGCAGTGGTCTAGAACCAAATCTGCAAAATATCCAAGGTATGATTGTATTGGCTTGTTGAGTTCTTCTGTTTCTTATTGATTCAGTGTAGATTCTTTGTGTATTTATAGGAATTTGTTCATTTCTTCTAGGTTATTGAATTTGTAGTATACAGTTATTCATGGTATCTTATAATCTTTTTTATTTCTTTGGAGTCTGTAATAATGTCCTCCTTTTCATTTATGATTTTATTTATTCATGCCCTCTCTCTTTCTTTCTTTGTCAGTCTAGATAAAGGTTTGTCAATTTTATAAATCTTTTTAAAGAACCAATATTTGGTTTTATTGATCTTATTTTTCACACTTCCATTTATCTCCAATCTAATCTTTGTTTCTTTACTTCTACACACTTTTTGTTTAGTTTGCTCTTCTTTTTCTAGTTCTTCCATTTTTGAAGTTAAGTATTTGATTTAAAATCTTTTTCCTTTTTAATGTACTAATTTAGAACTATAGATTTCCTCACAACACTATTTTTGCCTCAACCCTTAAGATCTGCTATGTTTTACTTCATTTTCATACATCTAAAGATATTTCCTAATTTTCCTTGTGATTTCCTCTTTAATGCAAATGTTGTTTAAGATTACATTGTTTAGTTTCTGCATATTTGTGAGTATTCCATTTTTCTCCCTATCAATTTCTAGCTTCATTTCATTGTGTTCAGAGAGGATACGCTATATGATTTCATATTTTTTCAATTATTAAGACTTGTATTGTGACCTTAGATTTGGTCTATCCTGGAAAATGATATGTGTGTACTTGAGAAGAATATGTATTCTGTTGTTTGGTAAGGTGATCTATATTATCTATTAGGTTTAGCTGGATTACAGTACCATTCAAGTCTTTTATTTCTTTATTGATCTTCTGTCCATTATTTAAAGTAGTGCATTAAATCCTCCTACTATTATCATAGAACCATCAATTTCTTCCTTTTAAGTCTGTCTGTATTTGCTTCTTGCACTTTGGGACTCTGCTGTTAGGTGCATATATATTTATAATTTTTATGTCTTCTCATTGAAGTGACCCTTTATCAAAATATACTGATCATCTTTGCCCCATGTAACTGTTTTTGGCTTAAAGTCTATTTTATCTGATATTAGCATAGCTACTCTTCTCTCTATTGGCTACTACTTACATGGAATATTTTTCCATCCTTTGACTTTCATCCTAGTCATGTCTTTGAATTTAAGGTGAGTCTTTTGTAAACAGCATCTACTTAAGTCACATTGATTTTATCCATTCTGTCAGTTTCTGCCTTTTGATTGAAGAGTTTAATCCGTTTACTTTTGAAATCTCTACTATCTTCTGCTGTTTTGCCATTTAGTCTTTATAAGTCTTATACCATTTTTGTCCTTCAGATCATCCATTAATACCTACATTCATAATTATCTGATTTCTTGTATTGCACCTTATTGATTCCTTTCTCATTTCTATCTACATATATTTTTCATGTATTTTCCTTGAGTTTACAATGGGGTGAAAAATTAGCATCCTAAATATATAGCAATATTTGCTTTGATACCAACTGAACTCCTTTATCGTACACATACAGTATTCCTGTGCCACTTCTTCCATCCACCTGTTTTGAACTTGACACAAAATTTATCTTTGTACATTGTATGCCCAAATCTATACATTTCTCATTACTATTATGCATTTGCAGTCTAGCACTTGTGGGATTTGAGAAGTAGAGACATATAACAAAATACAATACAATAATATTGGCATTTATAATTGGCCATATGGTTATTCTTACTTGAGGTCTTTATTTCTTTATGCTTCTCTCAACCACTATCTAGTGTCCTTTCATTTCAGCCCAAAGCACACTTTTAGCCTTGTTTGTAGGGCACGTCTAGTGGCAATGAACTTCCTCAGCTTTTCTTTTTCAGGAAATGTGTTACTCTCTCCCTCATTTTGAAAGTCTTTCCTGATAAAAAATGCTTGGCTGACATTTGCTTTCTTTCAATATTTTAATTATTTTAGCCCATTGTCTTCTTGTCTTTGTGGTTTCTGTTGAGATATCAGCACTTAATCTAATTGGAACTTCCTTAACACATTGCTATTCTCTTGCAGCTGTCAGAACTTCCTCCTTGACCTTTGCATTCAAGTCTGTTCACTATGTGTCAGGGCATATTATTCTTCAGGTATGCCCTGTTTGGTTTTCTCTGGGACTCTTGGATGTGCACATTCATGTCTTATGTTTGGGAAGTTTTTCTGTCATTATATTTTTAATATTCTTTTCCCCTTTCCTCTTCCTCTTCTCCTTCTGGGATTCCAATAATGCATATATTGGTATGTATAATGGTGTGCCAGATTTCTCTTAGACTATTTTCACTGTTTATAATTCCTTTTTTTTTTCTTTCTAGACATCAGCCTGACTCATTTTAATTGTCTTGTCTTTGGGTTCCTGATTCACTGATTTTTCTGCCAGCTCCAATCTCCTGTTGAAAACCTCCTGGGAATTTTTATTTCAGTTAATGTGGTCTTCAACTCCTGTAGTTCTGTTTGGTACCTTTTGAAAATTTTTTATCTCTCTATATTCAGAATTTCATATTTTTTATACATTGCTTTCTTGGTAACATTTAGTTCTTTCTCTGAATTTTCCTTCATCTTGAGCATATTGAAAGTTAATTTTTGTCTGTATTTTTATTCTCTTCCTTTGGAAGGACCCTCATTTCCTGTTTATTTGTTTGTCTTGTAATCATTTTTGCACACCATACATTTTAATATTTTAAAGTCTTAATGCTGGGATTTATTTCCTGAGATATCTATTTCTTGAGTTTTAAGAAGCTGATGATGTTGAAGAGTTTTTCTTGAATATCAGTATCTAACAAAACCAAGCATACCAAAGCTAAAAGCAAAGCACCCTTCACTATCTTTGCAAATTTTGCAAATTGGCTTTGCATTGGCTGGTGATCTCCATCTCCCATCACCTATTGATAGGTTATTTCCCTATTAGGAAGGTCAGCCCAAAAGGAAAGAAAACTGGAAAGTCCTCCTTTTCTTTATGAGTCTGTGTTTTGTCCTGGGATTGTGCTTGTTAGTGGCCTTAAAATTGGATTTGTCTTGCATGACATTGCAGTGATGAATACAGGCCATTGTATATTTTGGCATAACTTACAAAATTGTGTGGGACAGAGTGTAAACTATAATGTAAACTGTAGTCCATGGTTAGTAGCAATGCTTCAATATGGCTTCTTCAATTGTAACAAATGTACCACACTAATGAAGGATGTTGTTAATGTGGGGAAGTGTGGGAGGGAGATGCAAGTGGGGAATATGGGAATCCCATATATATATAATTTTTTATGTAACATTTATGTAATCTAAAGCTTCTTTAAAAATAAAACATATAATAAAAATATAAATCAAGAAATATGTATTTAAAAACAGGAGTTCCCATATTTACAGGAGTTTGAATGCTCCATGTACTTTCCAGGAAACAAATATTCTCTTTCTCCTGGGTGTTTTATTCCACTACAGGTCTAAATTCAGGTAAATCTTTGTCTAGGCTCTTTCCCTCAGTTCCTTCTGACAATTCCTTTGTTGTCTCAAGCAGCTTTTGCCTGGATGGCAGATTCTGGGAGTGGGTGCCTGCCAGAGAAGAGTTTCCCAGGTCAGTCTTTCCCAGCTGGAACAAGGCCAGGGACTCACAAAGAGAGTGCCAGCTGGTTCCAAACTACCCTGGGAAGGGGTCAAGAATGGTATCACATGGCTCCCCAAAACTGTGCTCTGAGATAGTATACCTTTGCCTTTAAGTCTCCTCTACCATGTTTGTCCAGGCCAGGTTGGAAAAATGGTCACCTTCAGAAACAGATCGCCAATGATCTAAAGTAGCTACCAAAAGCAGTAATGCATGGCAGTGTTAGAGGAGAATGATGTATGCAATCTACTCTCAAATGTTTAGAAGATGGATAGATGACAGATACATCATATAGATCATATAGCTATAGATAGATAAATAAATATAGATGAAACATAGATATAATTAGATCAAAAGACATACCAAATATAATAAATATAATATTTAAATCTGGGTATCTGAGTGAAGGTGCATTGGAATTATATGTATTGTTCTTCTATTATTTTTGTAATTTTCCTTTAAGTTTGAAATTATTTCAAAATAAGAGTTTTTGTTTGTTTGTTTTAAAGCAGTGATCAGCAATTGTCCTCTCTACCCTGGATCTTGGGGATATGGAATTTTACAGCCCTTATGGCAAAGCAAGCTACAGCAGGGGCTAGATCCCACTGCTGCCTGCATTAAGGGTGGGTGATGGGCAGTGGTGGCCACCACACAGAGAAATGAACAGAGGTAGAATCTGATAAACCACAGGAGTGTGCTACAGTTTTCCATTGAACCATAGATTTCTCTGGGTGGGAGAGAGTGTAAACTACAATGTAAATTTTAATCCACACTTAGTGGCAATGCTCCAAAATGTGTTCATCCTCTATAGTTATCCCCTTTTTATCAAAGATAATCTCAAAATGATTATTCTTAATCTAAAATAAGGCTGATTTTATTAAATTTGGTAATTTTATCATATAGGGCTTTTAAAGTTTGTTTTCCTGGTAGTTTTCATAAAAAAAACACTTATTGGACTTTTTTAAGCCTCTTGAGTCTAGGAAGGCAAGCCAAGAACTTGACACCAGATTTTTACCTCCAGTGCTTATGAATTTGGGTGAATTCCTCTTTCTCAAGCCCTAAAGTATTATATGTTCCCTATGTTTCCAGAAAGTAACTTTCTTTACTGACCTATAAGGCTGAGAACCCTAAAGCCAGGTACAAGACTGGTTTTTCCGAGAGAGTTCTGTAAGCATTGACTCCATAAAGTCAACCATAGTCCCTTAAAAGTGCCTGGTCAAATTTGACTAAATGAGCATCATTCTCAAACATAACATACCAGTCAAAGTCTTGGTTATATAACCAGCATCTCCACTTATGTCTTATTAACAAGGAGGATGGAATCTGAATTAACCTATGCAAATAACCATTTTGCCATAAAAATAAGAATATTCAGAAGGGTTTCCAAATACTGGAAGGTCCAGGCAGGAAGAAAAAAGATGAGTGTTTTATGAATCATAGACAGTCTATGGGAAAAAAATAAGAGAGTCTTTGTATTTGGAAAACAGACATTAAAACATCAGCAGTTGGTGCCTTGACAGTAGGCTCTACTTTGGAATTTATGCTCCCAAGAGCAACAGAGTTGGACTCATTTGTAGTTTCCCTACTTATGGCTCTTCGGTCTTTCTATTTGAACCCATAATTAGTACCAGAGTTGGTAATTATATGTCCAAGAGACTTAAATCTTTGAGCTGTCCATGTGCCAGCTGGGGTCTGAATCTCAACAGAGTTGCAACACTTACTCTTGATTTCATTGGTCTCGCCCAGGACAACTAACATGGAGATGATGATGGACAACCACCATACCAAGGAACCGAGAGAGTCTACAACTGCAAGCAAGAAAGTACCATCCATCCGTTCTGTGGGATCACAACCCCCTCTCAATTAGAGGTAGAGTGGACATCACCATCCTGGAATCCTCAGGATTGGGGAATGAATGATGGGCTAAAGTAAGCTTACTTATATTCTACTATAGACTTATTGTGATTCTAGCAATGGAAGAAATTATATCATTGATGTGGAGATAGTGGCCACTGGAGTTTCTGAAGACAGGGAAAAACATTTCAATGACAGATCCTACAGAATTGGGTGAGAGAGACTGTAAACTACAATGCAATCTTTAATCACTGACACTTAGTGTCAGTGCTCCAAAATGTGTTCATCAATTGCAATGAATGTACCTCACTAATGAAGGATGTTGTTAATGTGGGGAAAATGTGGGAGGTATGAGGAGCGGGGTATATTGGAATCCCCTATATTTTTTATGTGACATTTGTGTAATTTAAGTATCTTTAAAAAATTAAAAACCAAAATTTACAAAAAAATCAGCAGTAATCCAAACAAAATTATAATCATTCTCTATCTGTTCTTTCAGTCCTAGGTAATTAGTCCTCTCAATCTTGTGTTAGAAATCTCATGACCCAACAGCTACTTCAGTAGAATTCTGGAATCCTGACTATATCCAGTATTATGGTCTCAAAATTATGTAAACAATGTCATTAGAAACCTGTACCCCACAGTACCTGGTATAGTCCTTTCCATCGGTCTCTGAAACAGTCCCTTCTGTTGAAGTTGAAGCACACCAGACTGTAACTGATTGCAAGTATTTTCAGGGAATCATAAGAATAAAAATTGTTTGTTACTTATACTCTTTTACAAAAGTGAAAGTTCATTTCAAAAATAATGCAATTAAGAATGGAATCTGGGGGGCCGGCTGTAGCCCAGTGGATAGGGCACCAGTTCACCACATGGGAGGCCCCAGGTTCAGTTCCCAGGGGCCTCTCCAGGCAGACCACCTTGAGAAAGGCAAGCCACTGTGGGCGGGGCAGAGCCACAGTGGGCAGGGCAAAGCCACCACGGGCAGGGCAAGTCACCTGCGAATGGAGCAGATCTGCCCATGAATGGAAGCAGAGCCACCCGTGAACAGAAGCAGACCCACCCATGAATGGAGCAGAGCCGCTTGTGTGGTGACCTGACTTGGCGCGTTGCCGCAATGGGGGGAGACAGAGCAGACACAGAAGAATGCAGAGAAATGAACACAGCAAGAGCAAGCATAAAGGGGGGGGGATATGTAACAACAACAACAAAAGAATGGAATCAGGTTGTTTCTGTAACATATAGCATTTCTTAAGAATGAAATATGACAACAACATTTTACTGTGTCTAATATCAGGCAAATCAATACTAGGACATTTCAGGGACATTGAGGATATTGACAAATATTCCAGAACTTTAAATAATTTCTGAAATGTTTATAATAATAGCATTTTACCCATACAAATTTAACCAAGAGAAGGTTAGAAAATCTTATTTGACAATACTTCCCATGTGTCTCATAACCCAACAAAAACCTAATTATTTTTAGCATCTCTTGTTTTTACAAGGTGAACCAAAAAATCTTTTTTGATTTTCCAAGGACCCTCCTGAAAATCACAATGATGGTTTGAGATCAATAAGACATCATTTTGGAAAAGCAAAATGTCAAAATTTGTCAGTTTTGAACATTTTGTTAAATAGAAAAATGCGTTACTGCGAAACAAATTTGGTTATCTATTATTTAACCAAAGTGACAATAAAAGATTTTAAAAGTAAATAGGAGTTGACATGCATTTTAGTTTGCTAAAGGCTGTTGGGAGCAATATACCAGAAATGGGTTGGCTTTTACAATGGGGATTTATTAGGTTAAAAACTTACAGTTCTGAGGCTGTGAAAATGTCCGAATCAAGGCATTGTCAGAGATGCTGTCTCACCGCATCTCCCTGAGCTCAGCTGTGGACATACAAGCATATGGTTTGCTTTTCCTTTCTCTTCTGGGTCACGTTGCTTGAGCTTCAGGCTAAAGTGGCTTCCTCTCAGCCCTGTATTCTGTTGATTCCAGCTCCTGGCTTCTTCCCTGCCTTTGCAGCATTCTGTGTCTGAGGCTTTTATTTCTCCATTTATAATGGACTCCTGTTCCAGAGGATCAAAAGGCACCCTGGGCTACACCCTACTGGAGCAATCTAATCAAATGGCCCTTAACTGAACTGAATCTAATCAAAGATTCACAATAGCTTCAATTTAAGAACATAATTATCTGTGGTCCACACAAGACTCAAACTAACCCACACACAAAAAGAATAAAACCAAAACTTTGATCCTTTAAAGAAGACTTATTTCCTAAAGCAATAAAAGCTGATTACGTCAATATAAATATCAATATGGATATTATTCTGATAAAGCAAAGTCTTTGCTTTCTAGGCATATTACTCAGATACTTAAGAAAAACCTCTTATAACTTCTCACTAAGAGATGAACAATAATCCAAGAAAATTTTGGCTTTTTTTTAACAGAGAAAAACCATTTCCAATTTTGTATGAAGATACTGTCTTATAGGAAAACTCTTAAAACTATCATAATCCTATCAAATCTTAGCCAACCTTGACCACAACAAATAAACTTTATTTCCTGCAAACCTTCTATAATTTTCTCTATTGACTCAGGTTTTTTTCCTCCACATTCCTACATTTCATTCTGCAACAAAAAGTCATTTTACTTTAGGACAAAATTTCCTTAACAAAAATTCACCTTGCAAACTTTACATACTTAAATTACTAAAAAGATCTTGGAAACTGTCATCAAGTCAAAATCTTACAGAATACAACTATTCTTAAAATAAAGCTTATCAGAACAATAACTCAGTTTGGTTAAACACAAATTTACATTGTTCATTATCCTAAAGATGTAGTAGATTTAATGCTATCTTTTTAATGGTATCTTTTTTTTTTTTTTCAGAAAAGCTGTGTGTGTCTCTCTATGATTATTATAGTTATATAAAATCATTTACTATTTCAGAAATAAAGACTCTAGGGTAAATTTGATATAGGGTAAATTGAAAATCAATTTATCAAATAAAACAACTTTAATTTGTTTTTACACAGTGTTATGTGCCCTAAATTAACAATATATTATATACATAACAATAACCTACACATAAACCATATTTTAACAGATAAAATGCCAATTTCCAATTTCCTAATGCATAAACAGGAAAATATTTGAGCCTTTTTCTTGTAGAACATTATATGTAGAGAGGGAGAGAGAGGAGAGAGATAAGTATACCTGCATGTATATGTGTATGTGTATAGAAAATTAACAGCACTGTGATATATATCTGAATGTGACTACAAGGGGAAATGCTTGATTGTATATATGGTAACAGAATAAAACTTTAAAAAGTACATGGAACTAAACTACACAAATAGTGAACCCTATATTAAATCATGAACTATTGTTAATAACACAATTATAAAAATGTGCTGTCATCAATTGTAACAAATGCTTCATACCAATGCAAAGTGTTAATAGCAGGGTAGTATGTGGGAATACGGTATTTTATGCATTGTTCTCTCAATCCAACACTTCTCTAACAGAGAAAAAAATTAAAGGAAAAAGAACAGGCAGGTCAAAGAAAAGAACCACTAAGCAGCTATGAAAAGAATGCTATATATCATTATGCATAAACCAGGGAATAGGCTCTCAAAGGACTATTAAGCAAGATTAGTAGCTCCATATTAAGGTCTCATGTTTTATTACATTTAGTATGTGTATATATGTTTGTACTTGTTTATATTAACAAAAGAAATAATAATTTATGGTGTTTACATCAGGGATTGGAATTAGAAAGAGAAGGCAAAAAGGTATCCGTTTCATTTTTGATTTATATATTGTTTGAATTGAAACAGTAAGAAGGTATTATTACATTTCAAACAATAGAAACAATTATGAAGAATGGAGGAAAAGAGAAAGAGTGAATTTATAACAAAGGTAAAAAATCAGCTAATGCATGAATACTTGTAAGTGAAATAAAATTAGCAAAGATAAGATAGTGAAAATAGTGATTTTTACCAGAAGTACTGCATTATTTAAAAGCTTAATATTAACTCAGTCAAATCACTTTAACTTCTCATAAGTTAAATTATATAACTGTTGGTTCTCAGATCCACTTCCAATTTTGCCTTGCTCTGCTCTGTCATAGGGACTAACATTTCTCAATCTCTCTTGTGAATGGAATTCCCTTTAAATGTAGTTAATTGTAGATACTGTGAGAGATTAAAGGGCAGGAGGAAGGAAGAAGCCAAAGTTTTTATCTAAAATTGCTCTGGGGAGTATCAGAATCAACTGCTCCCCTTTTCTCATGCTCCATCTTTTAGAAGGCCAAATGTTTCCTCCATTTTCCATAGAGTGGCTACTGGCCTTTATGTGACTAGGCATGAAGAATCCTGTGTGGGTGACTCAACATATTGAGGACCCAGAGTAGTGATATTCCCAGATGTAAGAGTTCTTGGTCTATATTGTCTTCTTGCTAACATTTCCTTAACACCTCTACAGCTTTTCAATAAGCATTAT
>PVKH010033513.1:0-12240 GCA_004027955.1 Chaetophractus vellerosus | reverse complement strand
GAGAGAGAGAGAGAGAGAGAGAGAGAGAGAGAGAGAGAGAGAGAGAGAGAGAGAGAGAAAGAAGGATTGAGAGAAACAGAAACAGAGAGAGATGGAGACAATGACAGAGACAGACTGAGAGAAAATGTATTTGTAAGAGGTCAAGGCAATTTGAGGACTATAAGACCAGAAGGGAAATGATTTGAGGATGGGTCAGGGTAATATACATCAACATGCAGTAACTTTTTCAAAGGATTCTTAGTAGAGACTCTGGGCACTACTTTGAAGCTTCTTTTTCTTCATGGCTCAGTGTTTTCCAAATAGTGGTCAATTATCATTAAGTAGAGAAGGACTAGATCTGAAAAATAAGAGATGCCAAGGCTGCACTTTGTTTTGTAGACATTCTAAAACCAGACTGAGTTTTCTACAGTTTCAATCCAGCACTTTTTCTTGGGTTTTTGAAGCAGGCTAGTAAAATAGGGAATCAATAGACATATCTGGAACCTGGCAAGAAGTCCATGTTGATATCAATATGCTGGAGATGGCTGCTGGAAGACTCTCATGAGAAATCTCATTCAGAATGAGGTTTCCTCTGGAAGCCAGGTGAAGCCCCAGATATTCTCCAGGGATGTTATCATTGGGCCCACCCAGGGGATTGATGTGTGGGACAATCAATCAAAACAGCAAACAGCTGGAACTCCTCCTATGCCATTAGAAAAGGGGTGAGAAATTTAATGGTTTAAAAAGCAGGCACAAATCCCCCTTCTCTCTCTCATGCCTTCTGTGCCCTGCTTTTACCATGTCCCCCTGCATGGATGAACACGCAAGTAAAACCTGGGCATTACTAATCTCTAAAGGGAAATTGTAGTCTGTAAATTGGTCCTCTTTATCACTCTTCAGCCCCTTCCTCTCTATCTGGGACCTATAATCTCTTATTTTCTCCCATTTCTCCTCCCTCCCTCCCTTAAAAAATTACTGGCCTAATCAATGGGATGTGCTCTTGAAATTCATTTCTGCAGCATAGTTAAGAACCTAAACAAAATCTGGTAACATTTTGTGCTACAGTTTTAATGAAAAAGTTATCTATAAGACCCTTTTAACTCATCACGTTCTTCCACATACACACAGAACAGCTTTGAGTATTCTTAATTTATAAAGTGCATTATTAATTTGCAATTTGAAACAAGAGTAAACTTCACCAACTCCTATGCTTTTTCCTCATAGTTAATAGGTATCTCACATGAATTCTTCCATTTCACCTGTGACAGAACAGAGAAATCCATGAGCAATAAAACCAATTAACTGGTAAAAATACAGATACTCACTTCCTTATCAAACAATTTGTTCCTCTGAAAAACATTTTCAGGAGAACTGTTGATGGTCTTGAATTAAATAAGAATGATAAGCCCTTAATATATTATAGACTTTATATAAAGTTCATTTCCTTTTCTCTTGGTATATATTATATAGATCCAATTTCATCAATTCTATCTACCAGATGAAGAAAGAGAGTCAGAGAAAATGAATTGCCCACTGCTACTAATGTAGGAATTAGCAGGACACCTATGACTGATTGCTTTTCCTTGTGATCCTCACTGATGCTGTTATAAACAACAACAACTTCATCTAAAGTGAGTCTTTTGATCAAGCCATTGTTTATCTGAAGACATTTGTGTGGAGGAAAAGGTAATGGTTTCAGTGTAAATGTATTAGTTCCCTCCTTCCAAATACACTGCACATGAATATCTGTACTCTTCTAAATGTGTGTACAAATATGTAGGTAATTTCTTAATCTCCACAGGTCCTTCAAAATAGCCAGAGAAAACAATGAGCCTTCTAATATGTTCTTAAAGTGTTTACAGCAGCCTCAAAATGTGCCTTTAACATAGTAGAAAGAAGTTTTTGTATAGCAAGATCTTCTTTCCTATATTCAGATACCCAGCAGTTGCTGCCTCTAGTTCCCTATTTGCAGCCTTTCCATGTTCTTAATGGACTTCAATCAAGCATATCAAACATTAGTGAATAAATCAGAATATTTCTCTGTTATGATTAAGAGCCTTGATTTTATTTTATTTCCTGAATAAATGTTTAGTTTTTTGGTTATATGGAATATTAATATAAGATTAAGTTTTACATACTCCCTATGTCGAATATATGAGTGGAGTGGCTTTCTTAAATTTTAGAGATAGTGTCATAAATAGAGGACTTTTTTTCCTTTTACAGAGATGGACCAAAAACACTGGAATTCCACGTGGCTGAGGATAATGTAGAATATCTTTGAAATGCATGGAATCCTGCTTATGATACAGGTTCATACCAAAAGTCTGGTACTTAATCTTAATGACTTGATGTAATTAATGAGCCCTCTTCTACCTCTATTAGCCCACATGTAAAGAGTATGATTATATTTAAGCATTGGGTTGATATTGGAGATAAATAAATGCAATATAGTTATAAATGTTACAGGAGTAAATTATGTTTTTATTAAAAACCTTTTTGCATGTTAATCATGCCTTATTACAAAAAGGGTTTGACAATTTAATATTGTAATCAATCTGTTATGATGTATATTATCCTCCAATTTATAGATCTATCCAAATGTTAGAAATGCTATTACATATTTAATACTATGTTTTGAATCATTCTGATGAATTAAATTAATGTTGGGAATGCACATTAACCTCATGGAAAATCATATCAATGTCACTGAATTTATCTTCTTGGGGCTATTTAAGAATAGGCAGATAGAGCTACTGTTCTGTTTCTTGTTCCTGCTCTGTTACTTGACAGTCTTAATGGGGAACTTCATCATCTTCCTCACCATCACCTGCAGCCATCTAATCCAACAACCAATGTACTACTTTCTCTGCCACCTATCCATCACTGACCTTTTCTACACCTCCACTGTGGCTCCCTGGCTAATCAGAGACTTAGGAGCAAAGGAAAAAACATTTCTTATAACAACTGTATGACACAGCTCTTCACTGTTCACTTTCTGGGAGGTGTGGAAATACTAATCTTGGTGTCCATGGCTTTTGATCGCTATGTGGCCATTGTCAAGCCCCTGCACTACATGGTCATCATGAGCCGGCAGAGGTGTAACACGCTGATCCTGCTGGCCTGGGTCTTGGCTGTTTGGCACTCTATTGCTCTACTGCTTATGGTTCTCAATTTACCTTTCTGTGGCCCTAATCAGATTGATCACTACATGTGTGATGTGAAGCCTCTTTTGAAACTGGCCTGTAAAGATATTTATGTCTTTAATATCTTAGCTATTGCCAATTCAGGGATTGTGGCAGGTGTAGTTTTTCTTGTCCTTTTGGCTTCCTACATACTCATACTCAACCACCTTAGGACACACACCTCTGCAGGGCGACGCAAAGCTCTCTCAACCTGCAGCTCTCACATGATGGTTGTAGGTTTGTTTTTTGTGCCATGCATCTTTACCTCTGTTCTTCCTGCTGAGAATGAAATACATGAGAAGGAAATCTCTCTGTTTTACATTGTGTTTGCACCCATGCTGAACCCCCTCATCTATACCCTGAGAAATGCAGAGATGAAAATTGCCTTGCAAAAGGTGTGGTCTCAAACGGCACATTCAGAATTAAAGTAAATAAGGTGATATTCATTGTGCTTTCTATTTTATGTCTGCAGGGTAATTAATAGAGATGATTTAGAAAAAACTATATGTCCTCTAACATTATATGAAATAAGTTCCAAATTTCTGTTATTCTTACTATAACCTGATCATTAAAAAGTCCAACTGATTTGAGGGTGAACAATTGTATTTCATGAATGTAAGAAATATTTCCTGAAAGCAAATCATTGATCATGTCACTCACATCTCACAATATTTACCTGGAAGACTTCTTTGGAATGAAATCTCTCAAAATTGCCCCAAGTCTAATCTGCTAATCTTAGTTTTATGATATTGGGATAATATATGATATGTCAGAATAATAATCGACTTTGGGGTCATGGGAATGTTTGTCAAATACTGACTGTCCATTTCTATATCTGAGTCTCTTAAGGTTGGATAAAGACAGTCATTTGCCATATGCATATGTGAAAAATACGTGCATCTTTATTTGATATATGGTCTTGCTGGAAAGTGAGATACCCTGACCTTCCTTAAGGGGAAAGCAAGGAGAGATACATGTCAAATTCTTCAAGGTGCTGCCACTTCTGGTTTCCTAAAAAGACTTAAAATGGGTTATAAAATCAAGCCTCATTCCTTAATGCTGTAGATGGTCTTAGGGCAGTAATTGATATTCATCAACTTATTCTTCAGGCACTCAGACTATATCTCCCTGATACTCAAATGAGAGCTCTCAGTCACTTAACTGTTCAGGTGGCCCTGAACTTCACCCAAAGGGGTCTGGACTGTTTCTTATTTTACCCATGTCAATGGATTTCACTGACAATGATCAAGATTTTCATTCATTGATTAAGAATAGTATTCTCATAGAGTAGATGTTTCCAAAAAACCAAGATCCATAAAATACTGTGCCTATTTCCTAGTGGTAGGAGGTGTCAGGCCATAACTATTCTATTTTTTTTTTTATTGAGAGAATATTCACATACCTTAGAGCACATGAAATCTAAGAACTTCATTCATGTGGCAGTGTACTGGATTATTCATGTTCTTTATCTTCTATTTTCTGGCATGTAGGTAACTTAGTCATATATAAATTATCTATTATTGTGTACTGGCAAACAAAACTTATACCAACAATTAGTGGCATAAAATCACAAAATTTAGTCCAAAAATAAGTTTTTTTTAAATCACAGAATCAAATCTTATCTTTCAATGATGAAGCAATCTGGGTGAGATTTCAGCTGGGTGATTCTTCTGCTAGCCTCACTTGGAAATATTGATCATTCACATGGGGTGTATTGTCCAAGATGGCTGATCTCATAAATGGCTTAAGTACCTTGATTTTCTTTCATATAGCCTTTCATTCTCCAGTAGCCTAATTGGCCTCTAACACAACATGTTTGTACTGCTGCAGGGGTTGCCTCACAAAAGCTAAAGCTGCAAGGTTCCTCAATGACAACCCTTGGATGTTATACACATCACTTTACCAAATTCTGCTCATCAAAACATGTCACAAGCTTACCCTAGATAAAAGGATGGGAGTATAGACTTCACCTGTTAATGGGGGAAATTGCAAAAATGTTGTGGCTATTTTAAATAAATTACACTGTGATATATAGAATACTTTTCATTTCTTGCATATCATCCATTTTGCATGATGGCATCAAAATAGTGGACCGTTCTGATATTTTGAAATACATCTGAGATTCTATGATGAAAAAAATAACAGGAGAAAATGGACCAGGACAAAATGGTATTGTCATTTTCTATGTAAAAGCAAACATTTCATTTTGCCTTTTCATGGGATTAGAGAAAAATTCATTCACAAGATCAGAGCTACAAAGTAAGTGCTAGAGGGTATGATATTGTAATAAAGTTAATATCCTTGGCACTATAGTTTTGATTTGAGCAACCACTTGTGTAATATTATAGTAGTCTATAGTCATATGTTACAATTCATCTACTTGTTACATAGGCTAGGCCAATTAATTCAATGGCAGTATTATGGGGCCCTTGAATCTTTTGAATATATAATTGCTATTATATCTGGAAGTCCATTTTTCTTCATATTTTTTCTTGTCTGTGATGTAAGGTTTATTTCAGTAGACCCAATAGATGGATTCTTCCAGGTACTAAGTATATCTGTTCCAGATAATCATTTAATAATGGGGAAATAATCACAGGAGATAAACAGATACACAAAACCTACTCTGAAGCAGTCTTGAACTAAAACTCAATTCATAATGTGGTCTTCATGAGCCTACCCTCTGTCTAGAGGATTATGATAGTATTTTGAGTCTTCTTGTATCAGTGACAGGTGAGAAGTTATATCTAATAACCATTAAAATGTCTGAATAATTCCCTTCCTCCAGTACACAGTACCTCTAGCAAATAATCCCTTCCTCAAACTTTACTTTCTCCCAGGAGGTTTACACATCTTCAAGTCATTTGTAACTGTTATCCTTTCTGTGTTCCAAAGGGATGGCTGTCTATATCATTACTAGAATATTGAATACCAAGATTTTATTGAATATATCCTACTCTTCCTAGAATTAAATTCTGCCTGTCACCCAATTCTAACACATTTAGATCCATCCTTCAAATGCATTCTACCTGTTCACATGGTTCATATTAGTGGAGCCTTACAAAGGCATTCAGCTTGTAGGCACTTCTTAAATTAGGAGCCTTAATTGTGCTATGCTGAGGTTTGACCATGTGTATTGGTCTTCAGGTAATTAAGAGTGTTGTTATTTGATTTTGGGAATCCTGTGAGGTTCAGTTGAAATCACCATGTTTTCTCCAGTCATGGTGATGCTATTTATTTGGAGAAAGGATAGAGAACTAATTCTTATGGCCCAAAAATTCAGATAATTTTGAAGTTCAAGCTCTGAAGCTTTCTCAAACAAATCTCTCAATCTCCTCTCAAATAAAAACCTTTCAAAAAATGATATAAGCTCAAATTTGTAGAATATACATACTTTATTAAGGGTTTTCATTCTACAGCTAGCTTGTACAGGCAAACTTAACACCTCATACTCCAAAGAAGACAATTTTCTTATATTTGTGAAGATAGATATTTGGGGCTGTTTAGTTAGAGTTGAACATGTCAGGATCCCCTTACTATAATGGTTGGCCCCGACCATGTACTCCTGAATTAAGTGTTTGGGGCTGGTGTCATGCTTCTTGTGAACTGGAACATGATTTTCTGAGGCAACATGGGTCCCTTAAACTGACCTCTACCAATAAATAGAGAGATAAACACAAAAAAGAGGAAAAACTAAGTAAGAGAAGAGAAACAAGATGAAAGACTGTAAGAAAGCTGAGACATGTAAGGGATGTGGGACTATGGCCACCAACTCTACCCTTATTAACTCATCTCTTCTGGACACACTTCAGTTTTCCAAGTTGGTAATAACCAAGAATATGCAGACTCTAGTCTTGTAACTCTATGATATAGACTGATGTCTGTCATTAAGTCAAACTTATCTTTTACATCACTGGAAAACCAAAGGCCTTCTCTTGCCTCATTTTAGTCCCTCAACAAATGTGTTCCCTTCTCTCTCAACTTTCTTGTTAAGACATCAATAATAGAATTGCTAACAGAGAAGACAGTCAAATGCAACATTTAAAATGATAAAAATAACCAATAACACAATTTTTAATTCAGAATCTATTACTGGATACAAACTCTTAAATATATTCTTAAAGATCGTCTCATTCTACTTGCTTCCCACCATCTCGGCTATTTGCAACTTTTTTCTAACACAACATGTTTGTACTGCTTTTCCACTAACATTCTTTCCAACCATAGATGTGTAATTAATTATAGGAAAGGCAAATAAAAGACACAAGAATGGAGTTTAAGAAGATGGAAGGGAAGAGAGGTGACATAACGATCCAGATTACCCCTCAGAACTGTTCTCATATGTGAAAAAATAATGTATTCTCTTTTCTGAAGAGTAGAAATACTTTTTAAAAAATGAATTCTTTCTTTTTTTAAGATTTATTGTATTTATTTAATTACCCCCCCTTTGCTGCTTGTGCTCTCTGTCTTCATTTGCTGTACATCTTTCTGTGCCTGCTTGTCTCCCTTTGTTGCATCAACTTGTTGCACCAGCTCACCATGCCACACACGGGCCAGCTTTCCTTCATGAGGTGCTGGGTTCTGTGTACCCATATGGTAAATGGGAGCCCAAACACTTGAGCCACACCTGCTTCCCTGAAGAGTAGAAATATTTTTATCATGCAAAATGGTTATCATGTTGCCCTTCACTTAAATTTTTATAGAACACAAACAATAAGCATTCTTAATTCAAATAATTGCTTTATCTTCCTTTCTCATGAAAATGTTAATGTGGCATGAATAAAATGAATGTGAGTAAGAGAAGCATCTTGGAGATTGGCTTAAAAATAAAATCCTGCAGGGAACAGATGTAGTTCAAGTGGTTGAGCACTGCTCCTCTGTATGAGGTCCTGAGTTCCATCCCTGATATTTCCTAAAAAAAAGATAAAATGAAATAAAAATAAAACCCTGCCACACTCAGCTGCAATTCTTGAATATGTGCATATGTGTACATTTAGGATATCATTTAGGACTCTCCCCCAACCCCCTCTTATCCTGTTATTACTGCAAGAACCATCTGCCATAAACAAAAAAATTTTAATTATTCCACAATCCAGTTTAACATGATGTCAGCAACTGAGGCCAACTACCTCCCTCTTCTGGCTAAAAAAGAGAACTCCATTCATTTATAAAACATCTTTAAATTCATACCACTTATCTTTCCCATTCCATGATCATACCCCTTGCAGTACAAATAAAAGATTGAATGGTAAGTATATTAAAGGTAATGTAGGGAGTGCAACATTTTAGGTGAGCTGAGCTGTTCTCTGCTTATGTTTTTAAAAGGTGAAAATCAAGTTGTCAACCTACCTGGGCACTTATCTGAAGTATTTGGGGGAGAATACACTACCAAGCTCATTTAGGTTGTTGGCAGAATTCAGTTCATTGTGAGTATAGATCTGAAGTGCTAGTTTCACTGTCAACTGTCAACCAGGAAACTCATCTCCCAAAGGTCACTTGCCTTCTTCATGTTCTTGCCTTCTCCATCTCCAAGCCAGTAACAATGTTTGAAGTTATTCTCATGCTTCAAATCCCTCTGACTTCTCCTGAGATCTCTCTTGGCTGGAAAAAGTCCTTGGGTTTTAAAAGTTCATGTGGCTTTTCAGGTAGTGCAAGATGACAACATATGTGGTCATAGAATCACAAAATGGCTTGTGCAAATGACCCCATTTTGGATACCAGCAATAGGTTTATCATATAAATAGTCATGCAGGCAAGCCACAGTAAAGGCTGCATGTCACAGCACTAATGATCAATTAAATTGAGCCCAAAGAACAGAAATATTAAGTTCAAGATAATCTGGCTACAGAATACAAAATAGGCTCTATTTGTTTTCTGTAGAAAACAAGTCAAGATTTTTGCCTGCTCATGATTGCTATGTAAAATAAACACTCAAATATTGCTACATAGAGATCAGCAGTCATGAGAAGGAGAACCAAGATCTTGATGTCACTAAAGAAATGGTGGGGCCCGGCTGTAGCCCAATTGGTAGGGTGCCAGTTTACCACATAGAAGGCCCCAGGTTCAGTTCCTGGGGTGTCCTCAAGCAGGCAGACTGCCTTGAGAGAGCAGGTAGACTGGCTGCCTTGAGAGCGCATGCTGCTGCATGGTGAAATGACTAGGTGAGTCACCACAGTGGGGGGAGACAAGCATACACAGAAGAACACAAAAATGAACACAGCAAGAACAAGCAGAAAGGGGGATATGTAATAAATAAAAAATAAATTTTAAAAAAAATAAAGAGATGGTATGCAAAACTTGGATTAAATCATCATTGTTGGATATTCCATTCAATGCAGAGTAGCTTTAAAAAGTAATCTAAGGGCTGCGGTAGTTGAGAGACAGGTGTGTGTAATGGCCAGCTACAAAAGGAAGAAATTTATGGAGCTTTCAAAGGTCTGGATGAACCTCATACTCACAATAATGAGAAATTTCCAAACCATGGTCCTCAAGTAGAAAGGAAAAAGGTTTTATTTGTTCTCTGCTTTGTAGGATCCTTGGTCAGTCTTAGTTATATAAGTATAATCACTGTATTATTCTGATGCATGGTTTCAATGCAGATGAGAAAGCCAACTAAGGAATCATTTTCAAGAAGAAAATGCAATTTAATAAAATTAACTTTGAGTACAAAATCTCTTCTCTTGCTGAGCTTTGCAACTTACTAGCTTAGAAAATCATTTGCCTCTCTGGGTATTTTTATCCTCTGGACAAAATGGTATTAATTCAACCTATTTAAACTATTTAATATTCAGATTGTCAGAAAATATATGATTGTCAATAATAGAGATATTTTGCCCCAAAATAGGATTACTTAAATTTAATTTATCTCTCCACTATCATATTCCTTGAACCTTGAGAGAATATTGGGTTACTATTTGAGACTATTTTTGTCAGTGAAAAACAACAGCAACAGATTCAAAGAAATAAACATTAAAGAAAATTCAAAACCATATTCCCCAGACAATTGCTGGATAATATTGAGTGAAAAATAGTGCAGTGAAGAGCCCTTTAGTGTTTAACGAGCTTGAATATTTATGATATTCTGTTGACTTATCTCTTACTTTTTGTTCCCCCTCTTTTAATTAATAGTTGTTCCTACTTCTAAATTAAGCTCATTTTTTTTTTTAAATGCTTTGGTTGTGCAAGCTAATTCTAACATGGTCCCTGCTACCTTTATTTATTTATTTATTTATTTTTAAAGATTTTTATTTATTTTATTACATATCTCCCCTTCCCCCCCGTTGCAGCGACGCACCGAGACTTGGTCACTGCGCAGGCGCGGCTTTCCCCGCTTGTGGGCGTCTTCTGCTTCCATCACGGCCGGCTTTTCAGTTCGCGGGTGGCTGGCTGCGCTCGATTTGCAGGCGACCTGCCCTGCCCGTGGCAGCTTTTGCCTGTCCGTGGCAGCTTTTTGCCCTGCCCACGGCGGCTCCGGCCCGCCCATGGCGGCTTGCCATTCTCAAGGCGGTCTGCCCGCTAGGAGAGGCCCCCGGGAACCGAACCCGGGGCCTCCCATGTGGTTTCCCAGCGAGCTCTTTATCCACTGAGCTATCTAGCCGGGCCTAAGCTCATTTTATTAAGCTTCATTTTGTAAATTTTGAAGTGTTCCCAGTTCAAGTCCTCCCCATTTCCAGTTTCTCTCGGAGTTCCTTATTAGGGTTTCTTAAGATATGGAAAGGCACTAATGTTATATTTAAGAAAAGTGGAAAGACATTAAAATGCTTCTAATTAGAATATCTGTGTGTTTCAGTTTTCAATTTAAGCTTTTATGATGCAGAAAATAAGCTTCTGTAAACTTTTAGGCCATTCCTGATGTTTTTCAATAGTTTATGTTCCATGGAATACATCATATGTGTCATGTTGTGCTTCAATGGAGAGAAGACAAAAATATAAAGGGACTAAGATTTCTTGAGATTCAACAGTGGTTCAAAATATACAAAGATGGCTTTAAACTGACTACATTTATTCTTAAAAAATATGGCAAAAGCAAAATACAAATGCCAATCCTTGAAAATATATTTACAATGCATATGAGAGTTATAGACATATTTTTTTATTATGTAAACAACTCTCAAAATCAATTAGAAAGTGATAAGAAATTGTCTTCAGGAGCATTGCAAAGTAAGAAATACAGAATAATATGTATACTTTTCTGGACACTTTTACAGATTTTTTTCATTGACTGCTATGTGATAAACCTTGTATATGTTATAAGAAACAAAGTCCAGTGATTTAATAATCACTGGCATTGAATAACTTACAGTCCAGGGGTTGGAGGGGTCCTCCATAATATATGTGGCTTCCTTTAATGTGCCAAATGTAAATAAAAGCTAGCAACCTAGAAAAATAGCTGCTGGAAGAAATAATATCAGAGTTGAACCATGTAGCATTATTCACATTTAAGAAAATGAAGACAGATGGAAAAGATATTGCCAACAGAGAGACTAGCACAAGTGCTCAAACCATCTAAGCATCATTGAGAATACTCTCTGTGCCACTGGTTCATTTTCAAACAATTCTTTTTTTTAATAATAATTTTATTTTACTTTTAAAAGATACTTAGTTTACATGAATGTTACACAAAAAATATAGGGATTCCCATATGCCCCACTCCCCACACCTCCCACAACCTCCCACATAAATATCCTTCATTAGTGTGGCATATTCACTGCAATTGATAAATGCATCCCAGGGCCTTGTCATTAAGTATGGACCACAGTTTACACCGTAGTCTACACTCTCTCCCACACAGTTCTGCATGTTATCTGATGATATAAAATGGCCTGTATCTGACATTGCAGTGTCATTCAGGACAAATCCCAAGTCCCAAAAAAGGCCTGGTATTACATCTCTTTTTCCCTCTCCCTGCCCTCAGAGCCTCCAGTGGCCAGTGGCTGTACATCAATGTTACAATTTCTTCCATTGCTAGAATCACAATACGTCTATAGTAGAATGCCAGTAAGTCCACTCTAGTCCATAGTTCTTTCCCCAATCCTGTGGACTCTGGGAGGGGAAGGGAGGAATAGAATGGATCAAGCAG
>PVKH010033512.1:0-12000 GCA_004027955.1 Chaetophractus vellerosus | reverse complement strand
TTTTCTCCTGGGGTCTGTAGCCTTCTGGCGCTGCCCTCCAGCCATCCTTGGAGTTCCTTGGCTTCCTCTGCCTCCTGTCCCATGCCTCCCATCCCATGGCCATATCCTCTCCTTTCTGCAGCTCTTCCAGTTTCCACTTCCAGCTTCTTCCTTCTCCAATTTCTGGCTTCCAGTTTCTTCTCTTGATAAGGCCTCCAGGAATGTGGATAAAGAGCCACCCTCATTCAGTTGGGCCACACCATGACTAAAAATAATATCTCCAAGAGATGATTTTTTTTGAGTCTTCTAGACTCAAAGCCTTGAGCCAATAAATGCTTGTTGTTTAAGCCAATCCATTGAGTGGTGCTTATCATAGCAGCCTGGCAAACTAAGATGTGTACATCATATCCAATAGTCCTTGCTGATCAGCAATAGGAAGATGCTAGTGGTAGAGAGAGTTCCCCTGTGCTGGAAGCCTATGGGGCTGGCTCTCCCCTCCCCAGCCTGAGGCGGGCCCTACCTGGACAAAAGTGGACTCTGGTTTTCTGCTCATTCACTGACTCGTGTCCACCTGCACGAGTCTCCCTACCCTTCCCCATGCTCTCTTGGAGCCTCCATCTATTTCACAGGACTCCAATTTGTCGGACGTTACCCTCATTTTATTTTATTTTTTTAAGATTTATTTTTGTATTTCTGTCCCCCTCATTGTTTGCACTTTCTGTGTCTGTTCATTGTGTGCTCAACTACCTTTTAGGAAGCACCAGGAACCAAACCTGAGACTTCCCAAGTGGGAGGGAGGTGCCTAATCACTTGAGCCACCTCCACATCCTGCTTTGTTGTGTCTCTCATTATGTTTTCCTCCCTGCGTCTCTTGTTGCATCATCTTGTTATGTCAGCTCGCTGCACCAGCCCACCACGCCAGCTCGCTGTTTTGCTCATCTTCTTTAGGAGGCACTGGGAACTTAACCGGGATCTCCCATGTGGTAGGTGGGAGTTCAATTGCTTGAGCCACATCTGCTTCCCTTCATTTTAAATTATATATTAGTTAAAACATAACTCACCTTCTCTTTCAGATCCCATTAGCTTATAAAAGCTTTAGCAAATTGTCACATGTTTAAATGACCGTGTAATAGGTATTGGCTTTAATTGTCGGTACTTAAGTAGCCATTATAATGAAGTGTTTTGCTTCATAAGTCAGGTAAGCCCCTCATCCTCCAAGGAAAAATGCTTGAGACTTGGCTGCTAAGATGCTTAGAACCAAATTTGTAAACTGCTGAGAACACGTGCAGAGGACTCGTTGGTGTATATTTTTGCATTATACTCATAAAAGGCTTCATTTTGTTTTACGTTCTAATTCTTTTGATTGCCTTTTTCCTGTCTTGTCTACTAATTTATGCTTCTCTATTACCAGCACTGGGTGCCATTTTGACTCCTTACTAAACCTGTTTAAATGACCTAGCAGTGAAATCTAACTTTGAAGCAAGAGACAAAATTCCAAAATCAAATGAGCCTTCCAACATACAAAAGGGACCAAAATTTATGTTTTCGGTTTTCATGGACACCCCTGAAGCCCTGCCTTAGATCACAGGTTTATCTTTGTTCTGAATAATTAATTCATTTCCCAAAAGTTGTAAACCAACACTTTTCAAATCAGAGCCTGGTTGAAACATTTGAGTAAAGCAAATAAACACTTCCAGTTTGACAATTATATACAACTGAATGTCTGTGTTTGGAACTTTCCTAATGTGAAACACAGGAGCAGGAAGAATATTTTATGTGTTTGTTTATAAAGTGTCTCCTAGGGACATAGGAGGTCAGGAACTGAAAGTGCCATTCCTGTTCTTGAAGCAGAGTAGAAACGTGACAGCAGACATTTAAGAAAAGAATATGCTAGAAACAAAGCACTTGCTACAGCAAGAAGCAGAAACTTTTCTTGCTTGAAATATGAGTCTTTCCCCAATGCCTGATTCTTCAACTCTGATTCCTAGCAACTCTATCCATAATTCCCAGCCACGACCCAACTTAAACACAAATATTGTCCCACTTTCCCAGGTCAGGGAGTTCATTATTGGCAGCCAAGAGACCCTCAGTTTCAATCCAACAGCAAAACAAATGTATGTTCCCTTCTCCTGCTCCCAGAAGGGGCTTTGATGGGGGAGATGCAGATTTCTACCCAAGGAAATCCTGCTGTGGTTGGATAGGTCATAGCTGCCAAGAGCTTAGTATTTTCCAGATTCAGCTGCAAAGAGGGCCACAATCATGTGTCCTGTCTGAGCAGGAAGGACAAGGTCAGACTGCACTTAACAGCTGATGGCTGAACCTGAACTGAGATGTGGGGGTGGGAGGTGTTGGAGGACTTGTGCACAGCTACCCAGTGACCAAGACAGCCTTAAACTTCCCTTTACTTGACTAAACTTTTGCCAGGCTTCTCTCTGATACCAGGTCCCTTACCTCACCCCAACCCTTACACTCTCCAGGTGCCTGAGAGGCTCCTAAGAAAGTAGCTCCTTATCTCCCTCCTCCTCTCTCCCAGCCCTTACAGATTCCAGGTTGTTTAATTACCATAAAGAAAAACACTGCAAACTAAGGGATACTAATTGCACTCACCCACCCTGGTGATCAACCCCCCACCCTCTTACTATCTATCCTTTTTTCAAACCCACCCCCAGCCCTTACAAAGCTGGCTGTCCTTTGTTTCGATGGAGTTGAGTTCTACACTCTTTTCCGTACTACAGCAGCACCTGGATAAAGCCATCCTTTCCCATATCATATTGTCCAGTGCAGTTTTTAATTTGACACCAGGACTCTCTATGGAAGGTGATTTGCCTGGCAACAGTGGGTCCCCAGATGTGCATACCTGGGAGCAGAGAAGACAGGTGTGTGTTGAGAATGAGGTGGGAAGAGGACAATAGATCAATAGATGTTGCCTGGTCCCCCTGGAGCCCAAGACTATGGGAAAAATCCTAAAGACCCCTGAAACTGGGGAATCAGGCACTCAGGGACACAGGTAGCACCCTCCTAGGTGCTTTGGTGGAATATAAACCTCTTACCCTGGGCAGGAACACAGCCAGTCTGGGGGACTGGGCAGCAGAGGAAGCCCTGTAGGGGGCGCTCTTCTCCTTCCCAGAAACTTGGAACCATCCGGCCAAACCTCGGGAAGCTTCTAAAACATTCTAATGGCATCAGGGGGCATGGGGGAGGAGCAACCCAGACTTATCGTATATAAGAATCTCTGGGGCTGTATCCTGGACACAGGCATTTTTTTAATTCTCAGATGGTTCTAATATGCAAGCTCAAATCCCAGGTAACCTCTTACTCTCTCAATTCTGTGGACCTCCCCCTCCAGCCTTTGGCAGTACTTGCTTGATTATGTTTAAGGCGTGTAAATGTCAGGTTTAATCAATTTCACGATGCACATTTTTACACATTTTAAGGTCCTAGATTGGGATGTGTCTTACACTCACTGGCTGGCAACCTGCTGTAGTTGCCGTCAACACTGCAATGTGCTCTCCTGGCCAAGGATTTCGTGGGGTCATCACTTTAATGGAGTTATGGGCCTTGCTGGTACTACACATGGCAAGTTTAATTGCTATTTTAAAATAGCCTCAGAAATGGTATGCTACTATTTGGCCCTGAAATGAAAAATATATATATTGTGTATGCAATAAGCATGGAAACAGACCAGCAGGGCAGGCACTGGATATCAGGGCAGCAAATATTTCTGCATATTGCCATTTCAGGATCTCTTGCAAAGCAAAAGCCACATGCTTTATGGGATCCTAAAACGGAAGATACCCACCAACAGCGGTGCATGTGAAAGGATTGTCCACCACGCACCAAGAAATGTAACCGGAGGCAGACAAAATCACCAAATCCTGGAAATACCTTTTTAGGAATTGGCACATCTCTCTGTGAGTTTCCCAGGGCTGCCGTAACAAACTACCACACACATGGTGGCATTAAACAACAGAACTTTTGTTACGTGAGTAACTATTCAGAATAAAACTCGGCTCCCAGTTGAATTTTAGAACCGTTTGTTCAAGCAGCCGGGCTCGTCACCTTTCCATAGGTGAGAGTGCTGAAGCAAGGCTTTAGCTATTTTTTATACTCTTTCTTCAAGAGCCGAAATTAACTTTTAGACAAAGGGCTATGCAGATGGATCTCTCTTTGTGATTGTGTTTTGACTCACGTTGTCCGGGGCAACCAGCAAGCCAAGCAAGCTCCAAATGTACAGAAGCAGATATTTGCGGTTAGCTGCAGGTAGGAACAGTTTCTAACTATTCTATTCTATTCTTGTTGGTCAAGCATAACTTTTGCAATTGGAGACAGTTCCCATAATTGTACTGAAAAGAAAGGGGGGAGATTGAGATGGTTCCCAGAATTGTACTGGGAAGGGGTAACCATAACCTTTCTCCATAACACTTTCTCGTCTCACAACTCTGGAAGGCAGGAACCAAGGCTTTGGAAGGGTTGGCTCCTTCAGGGGGCCCTGAGGACAAATCTCTCCCATACCTCTGTCCTAGTCTCTGGAGGCAGCGTGACTCCAATCTCTGCCTCCGTTGTCAAACGGCCCTCTTCTTTGCATTTGGGTCTGTGCCGCCCTCTCCTCCCTCTTCTAAAGACACCAGTCTTGGAATTTATGGTCCAACCTCACCCAGTGTCACCTCCTCTTAACCTGAGTGGTATCTGCAAAGACCCTATTTCCCACTAAAGTCACATTCCCAGGAACTGGGGCTCAGGATTTCAACTTGCCTTCTGGGGGTTGCAATTCAGCCCACTACAATTTCTTAAGCCCTTTATAGTCCAGACATTTGGGAAACAGGGGCATGGACAACTCTGAGCCCAAAGGGATGGTGTAGAGCCAGATGTAGATGCTGAGTGGGGGTAAGTTCCAGGAGGCTCCTTACCCACGCTATTTCACTTATATATTCCATTTCACCTAAGCACAAGAGTGAAATGTGATGAAAATCCCTGCCTATGTTGTGATATGGATACATATATAAGATACATTGATTAAAGGCACAAGCCTAGGAGGCCCAGATGTGGATGAAACCCAAGCTTGCAAAACGGGTGAGCTTGCACATGTTACTTGACTTTACTTATCAGCCTGAGTCTCTTGTCTGTTTATAAAAGAAGAAAATCAGTGATGTCCTAGTGTCATTAGGAAGATTCCAGGAGATAATGTGTGCCTTGTAGACACTCTGAAGCATAGTTGTCTCCCTGGCATCCTTTCTAATGTAGCAGCCCTTGAGTTTGAGTGGGATTGGCTGGGTCAGGGCTTGATTGACTTAATTCCAATCATGTAACTTAGAACATGTGACATAGGCTGGTCCACTCAGGACTTGGGGAAGAGAAGCTCTCTTTTTCCCTGAAGGTCTGCAACTCTCAGAATCATGGGGTGCCCTCAGAAAACCAATCTAAAGAAGAGGTTGCCCATGGATGAAGGTAGAGGGGAAATGGACAAGAAAAACCAAGCCAGGGCCCCCATCAAACCATATATGATCCCAATACTACCTCTGTGTGGGAGCCATGAAATTCCTTTTTCTCAAACTAAGTTTAAAGTGTGTTTTCTGTCACTTGCAACCAAAAGTATCCTAAAGGACTCAGTATGAAAAGTGTACAGCAAGTACTTAATTAATGGTACGGTTATCAAGTAAAGTTGTTAACATACAGAATATAAAAGTAAATACCTTGCCCTCCCTCTTAGTTTTTCTGGAGCAACATGTCTGTTACTCAAAGTGAATCTGTTCTGTAGGAAAAAAAATTAAAAAGCCTCCTGTTTGCGCTGCTCAGGGCTTTTGCCAGCAGGTCATTACATCTCCTCCTACTCGGCCAACCAGAACTCTTCCAAATTTCCACCTGCAAAGTAATCCCATATCTCAGGGCACATCCTCTTTCCCAGGGGATCGGGGTTGAAGAAAGAAAAGGTACTGGGCTGTGGCCTCCTCCCCAGAAGAACGTTACCCATCGCTCAAGGCGCACCTCTGTCCCCCTCTTTCATGGGGTCCTCCAGCCCACACGAGCCAGCCCTCTCTCATGCCTCTCCCACCATAGTTCTTGCCATCTGAGCAAAATTCTTTCCCATTTGCCTGTGGGTTGCCTGGAGCCATTGCTTGGATGGTTGCTTCAGCATTCCTGTTTTTGCATCTTATTTTCCCAACAAGAAAACAAGGGGTTCCTTAAAGTTGAGGAGCAAAGCTCCTGCACATTTCATTTCCCCCAGTACCTAGTAGAATGCTTCGCACTTAAAGAGCACCCACACCTTTTTAATAAATGATTGCGGGTCCCATTAAATTTGGCAAAGTTGCAAGATTAATAGTAATATAAGGCATTGACTTCAGACCACGTCCTCCCTTCTCCCCTAAATGAATGATTAGATGTAGGAAATAGGAAGTCTGCCGTTGTTTCATAAAGCAGTACCAGGGCTCCTTGAGCTGGCTACCTTGTCCCCTTAGCTTTGCAAGCAGTAGCCTGGCCTGGCAGGTTCCACAACAGAGAGGTGTTAAGCAAAGTCAGTCTTCTTGGGGAAGTGTGGTCTCCACAAAGCTGGAGGGCTCGGGACCTGTTCCCCCAGCCTCCGCTGCCCGGCCTTGGTTCTGCCACAGCTGCCTTTGCTCCATCTCCATGGTCCTGCCCCAAGGTACCTGCTAGGGTGTCCAGGGTGAGCTGCACACTGCAGAGGGCTCCGTGCCCCCACGAGGCCCATGACCCCATGGCACTGCCTCCTTCAGAGCCTAGGGGTTGCATTCCAATTATGTGAGCCCACAGCACCTGGTCCTGGGTCTGCTCCTTAGAGATCCGAGAGGGTGGTCTCTCCCTTAGTCAAGAAATGGCCCTGCCTCGATGGACTCATGACAGTGCGCACTCAGTGCTCACCCAGTGGTCATTGCATCACTGATGCAACATGAAATCCAGTTCCTCCAAGTGGGGGTGTGAGCTGGGGTGGGGTGGGAGCCTCCTCTGGCCAGAGCAGAGGCCAAGCCGGCTGTCGTCCCAAGGAAGCACAGATTGCCGATAGAAATTCCTCCATCTCCAAGATGAAAATGTGCTTCTGACTTAATAGTCGTGCCCAGGTTTCACTCCCAATCACATCTTCATCGTCCTTGTAGTGAATGGCGTTTAAACCCAGAACACATTTCATCAGTTTAGGGAAGGGAAGAGGCCTGCTCAGAGCCTCAAGGCCAATTTGTAAATATGGAATGATGTATTTGTCAGGAAATGTATATCAGAATGGGGCGATAACATTCCCAAACAAATTAATGCATCTTAGCAGATGGTTAATTTTTGAATACCCTCTTTTTGAATATATATTACCTGATAGTGTACATAGATTGAAACTATGCTTTTTTTCAAATTTCCGTTTATTAAATCTCAACCAAACAAGTAAATATCTAAACCTCAGAGGCACAGAAATTTCCTGTTTCCCTTTCCATCAAGTAATTGCAGCTCATCGTATTGTAAAATAAGTTAACTGCTAATAGAATTTCTAAATGACAACTGGAAAGCCAAAAGAGCCATCTTCCTAAGTATGAAGGGGCACAGACAGCTGAAGGCGTGGGGAGAGGGGTTTGTCTCAACCCCGGGCCATGTGACAGAGACAAAACAATACTCCCACAGCTCAGCTTCTGGGTCCTGCCCCTTACTTGCCACCAGAACCTGTGACTCATCTTTCTGTGCCTCCATTTCCCTCTGCAGGATGAAGACAGTCATAGTGCTACCTCCCAAGGCCGTTGAGGGGATGGAACCAATTAATGCAAGTAAAGTACTTAGAACTAGGCCAGGCATTCACCAAATACCTGCTTTTGTTATTATATTTTATATGACGCAAGAGAAAGAAGGTCATTACTTCTTCCCCAGGCACCGGCCTGGGTGTCAGGAACAATTCCAATCCCTGTTTCCAGCCTTTCTCCTCCCTGGCACAACTTTTGGAGAAGCAAAGCCTCAGTTTCCCCAAGCACATGTACGGATACACCATCGTCATTTCCTCCTGGTGCAGTGAAGCCCACTGGTCAAGGTCAAGTTCTTCGTAAAGTGTCACCTGCCTACCAGGAACAAAGAGAAACAGGCTTTGTTGGTTCTCCAGGGGCTCAGGTGGTCCCCAGAACAGAAGGGGTCGGTAGGATCTCCTGGATAGTGCAAACCAAGGTGCAAACCAAGGTGCAGGGTCTTGGGGCTGCCGGGCCAGCTCTGTCCTTTCTTTTCCTGAGCCATCTGTCTGGAGCTGCCTTTTCAGTTCTCTATCTCTTTGTCTGTCTCCTCCTCTCCTTCTCTTCTCATTCTAACTTGTCTGAAACATTTTCGAGGCTTTTCTCTTCTCACTGCCACTTCGGACTCATTTCTGTTCTGCCCTTCCTTTTCTCCCATGCGTTTTGTCTTTTCCGATTACCTTGCCTGGGCAGCTCATTTCCAGAGCTATTACTTGTTTGAGGGGCTCACCTACCCTGTCTGGCTTTGGCATTGGGAGATGATTGGATGGAATAGAATGTAAGCAGGATGCCAGGGGGAGAAGGGACCATGCTCTCCCACCCGGTCAGCACAGAGCTGGCTGGATAAACCTGGCAGAGTGGGGCTCGTTCCGCCTCATCACAGAGACAGGCTCAGGTGGGCCAGAAGGGAGGGCTGAGGCCATATAGCTGACCGTTAGTCGAGGGTCTAACGTGTGCCAGGTCCTGTGTCAAGTGCTGCCTTGAGCTCCGAAACCCTACACAGTCATAATTACAAGAGCTGACAAGCTGAGCGAGTGCTTACATGCTAGAGGGATTCCAAGCACTTTCCTTGCACTGACAGCCGAGGCCTCACCAGCTTCATTAGCCTCAGTAGATAAGTAAGGAAACTGAGGCCCAGAAAGGTAGGTACTTTTTTCCAAGGTAATGCAGACAAGAGGTGGCAGAGCCAGAGCACAGACTCAGGATGCCCAAGGCCAGGCTTTCATCTCGGCCTCGATTATTAAATGGTGCTATGACTTGGCTTGGTTTTACACATTGGGGAAGAGAGACTAAGTAACTTAACCAGGATCACAGAGCGAATAACTGGAAGTGCCAGGTCTCCACTCAGACGTGTGTAAGTCTGAAGTCCATGCTGTTACCTGCTAGACCCCTGGTTACAATCAGGGCTTCCAGGGCTGTCTGGTTGGACCAGACCACCCTGCCAGTAACCCCCATAGTTCCCGGCCAGCAGACACCCTGCTCCAGGCCCATGTGTCAGCTCCCCACCTCTTCATCACACCCTTTGCAGTGACTTTCTTGAAATGTTCTGTCTTTCTCTCTGGTGCCTGGGACTGGCGGTGCCATCTGGTCAGGGTGTCCTTGTCCTGGACTTGGTCCTGCGTGGGTACCTGTAGCCAAAACTACTTAAAAATTGGCTAAGCTCCGTCTGGTGGCTGCACCAAGCCAGGACCTGCAGTGCCCAAAGGGAGGGGCAGGTACACCCAGAACAGGTTCCTTGAAATTGTCGACATCTCCCCCTGGTGCCTGGCCAGCCAGCCCAGCACTGCCCTCCAGGCAGGATGCCCCAAGACCCCTGGGACCCCATCTCCCCGTCTCCCTTTCAGGATGCTCGCCGATCCTCTGTCTGGGAGTGGGGTTAACCAGATGCCCCAATGAGCTCTAGGACTCAGCCTTGGGGGTCCTCCTGTAGTCGGCAGTGATGCCAGGAAGGTGAGCTGGGGAACCTACCGCTCCCACAGGCCTGCACAATATGTTTTCAAGGAAGGGTGTGATGGGCGACCAGGAGGGCACGGTCACACCATTTCTGAGTGATTCTGACTCACGTCACATAGAGGAAGAGCTCAGGGCTCTAGGATACTGATGATCCGCCACCTCTCCTTGCACCTGAGGGTCTGTTTTCCCACCTCGGAGCCTCCTGCGGTCCACAGCACCTGAAGGATGCGGGGTGGCAGTGGACATCCTTACCATAGCCCCACCACCTGCACCCAGGCTGGGCCCCACCCCCTCCATAGTCTCCTCCACAGGTCACAGGGCTTTGCAGGAGGGCGGGGGCACTGCACCATCTCCAGGGAGCTTTGGGTACCATGCTTTGCAGCACCAACCAGCAGCCTCTCTTGCCTTGATCTGTGCAGCGACCTCAGCCCACGTGGTTCCTTGCACGTGGTAAGTGCTCTTCTCACTCTTCCCTTGGGTCCATCGCTATTCTCCCCAGACCAGGCAACTTCGAAAGAGAACATTCTAGGGGTGCAGTGATTATGGATGGATGAATCATGCCCCGCACAAAGATATCTTCAAGTCCTAACCCCTGCCCCTGTGGATGTGACCCCATTCGTGAATAGGACCTTTGAAGAAGTTATTAGTGAAAGTGCGGCCAAACCCAATCAGGGTGGGCCTGAATCCAGTATGACTGGAGCTGTATAAGCAGAGGAGGTTTGGACACAGTTAGAAGAGATAAGGAGACAGATGGAAAGACAGATGGCCATGTGACAGAGGCAGAGACTGCATTAAGGATGACCAGAGAGCCACCACCAAGAACCCTATAGACCAAAGGCTGGGCTGCCAACACCTTGGTGTTGGACCTCTAGACTTGAGAACCATTCCTGTCCTTCAAGCCAACTAGTCTGGTATTTGTTATAGCGGCCTTGGCAAACTAAGACCTGGCCTAAGGCGGTCCAGAGAAGACCCGGGTGGAAGCCAGGATTTACGGGCAGTGATGACAATGCAGCCTCATGAAGATGGATGGAACCAGCACCGACCACACAGGAAGCCCCGGAAGCTGTGGGGCCAAGAAGACCTACACTGTTTCAACAGGCTTCAAGTAAAAACGGTGTCGCCCCCTTTTTTCTCATAGAGTTATAAAGTTAGCCAGGAACGGGACATTGGACAATCAAGAACACAAAGAGATGGTGCCTGGAAACTAGAGAAACTCTTCACTGCACTAACTGGACAATAAACAAATAGGAAGGTGTCTATATCTTCATCAGTAAAACACCCAACCTCACATGGCCCCATGAATTTGGAATATATTTTTCATCATATTATTTATATAGACAGAGACCCATAATAAATATTTTCTCAGGGTCCTTCTCATCCAAGGCAGGGGGGTTGTGACTTGCCCTTTTACCTGTGACCTGGGGAGGACCACTGCTGGCCCAGCCTGTCCTCCTGGTCCTGGTGGCCACCTCCCTGCTTCCTCTCTGCTGACAGGCAGGCTAGTTCCCCTTAATGGCTTAGCTGGCACCTTGTTGGAGGTATGGGGCTGCTACCCACCCTACTAAGGTAGCCAGGTTTCCCACCTTCCCTTCCTTCCCGACCCCCTCCTCCCTCCTCCCTCCAGGATTTCCTGGACATTCTCCCAGGATGGAGTCTAAGCCTCTGCAGAAATTTTCCACTCAAAATTCTCTGTTGCCCTCAACTGGGGAGGTGCCCAGACTCCCCATATCCAGCCATCCCTTGGCCTCTGCTGATTCAAAGGTCCTTTGAAATATTACCCAGGGGCAGATGCCACAGTCTGCTTCTCAGGGGCTGTGTGCTGCAGCCTATATCTCCATCCTGAGCCTCCCGACTAAAATTATCCAAGAGCGTCTTCCCCCTTCCTCCTGAAGACGGGGATGGGGCCAGTGCTGCTGGAGGATCTGCTCCGTGCCCAGTGCTTTTGCAAACGCCTCCTCGTGGGCTTCCTCACCACAGCCTGGGAGTTAGAGATGAAAAAAGCGAGGCTCAAAGAGGGGAGTCGTTTGCTCGAGATGGTGCAGCTGTGAGCGCCACAGCAGGCACCAAGGCAGTGCAGTGTCTGACCGCAGAACAGGAATTCCATGGAAGCTTAGCAAAGGCACTGGGTTTTGTGGGGCCTGCCGCTTACACAACCAAGGCAGGGCGGGGAAGCACTATAAGAAAAACAATAAATTGTTTGAATACAGGGCCTTGTGTTTTAGTTTGCTGAGAGCTGCTATGGCAATATGCCAGAAATGGGCTGGCTTTTATAATGAGAATTTATTAGGTTAAAAGCTTACAGTTCTGCAGCCATGAAAGTGTCCAAATCAAGGCACCATCAAGAGATGCTGTCTCACCAAGT
>PVKH010033510.1:0-12000 GCA_004027955.1 Chaetophractus vellerosus | reverse complement strand
TGTGGAGGGAGTGAAGCTCTTTATCTCACTTTACTCCCATCTTCACCGTGGTCTTTTTGTTTAACCTTTGGGGAAGTGCCCTGCTTTCAGACATTTAGGCTTAAGGGGGGGCTTGTCCTTCCTTAAACCATGTCAGGGGGAATTGAATCATAGCTTGTTAATTATTGCAAACCTTGTGAAGGGGAACTCCTAACAATCTCAATAAAAGTACTTAATAAACCAATGAATAATTGTTGAAAAATAGCCAGAAATAGCAGCTATGTACAGCAAGGGAAATAGAGAGATGAGGAATTTTCTTGTTTGTTTTTTCATTATTATTATTACTGAAATAATGAAAGTGCTTTAATAATGATTGACGTGATGAATGTACAACTATGTGATTATACTAAATACCATTGATTGTACACTTTGGATAAATTGTATGCTTTATTAATATGTATCAATAAAATTGATTTGCTTAAAGGAATAAAAAGGTCTAAGAAATAGCATTCACTTACAAAGTAGAACCTCAGTGTTATAGAGCAGGGGTAATTTTGACATTCATGGAACATTTGGTAATATCTGGAAACACTTTTGGTTGTCACTACTTGGGAGGAAGGTGCGACTGACATCTAGAAAATAGAAGCCATCTAGAAAATAATGACATCTAGAAAATAGAAAATGCTGCTAAACATTATGCAATGCACAGTACAGTCCCCCACGACAAAAAATTATCAGTTCCAAAATGTCAGTAGTGCCAAGGTTGAGGAACCCTGTCATAGAAAATAGTAGGGAGTGGACCTGCCACCACTCTATAGGTGACAAGAGTAGAAAATGAGACTATGAGTCTCACTGGATCAGAGCAACAGACTCAGCACACCAAAGAACATGAATGTCATCATAGCCCCCGTGTCCACGTCCCAGACAGATGCTGCTAAGCAGGCAGTAGCTTGGGCCCCCTGGAGGAATTCAGGGATAAGCACTTTTTGAGCAAGTAACCAACCCTATAGCAAGCAGCCAGGCCTCCAGTCTCTCTCCACAATGGAGCGAGCAACCACACTGGTCCCTTTAACTACTTAATTGCCTATTGACTAGCTATAGAACCAGACTTGGAGTTTGGCACACTCAGCAAGAACTTGCAAAGCCACTCAAGGCCCACTGGGGATCGCCTCCTCTAACACTGACAGAGAAGACCCTGGAAATAAGCACAAACCTACAGAAGGACACACTTATCTCTATTGTTCATGAGGATTGCACGTGTAATCACCTCAAAAGTGTTACCCATAATGACTTTTAGGATGCCAGGGGGAAAACCGGTTTTTATTTAAGTCACTTGGTTGCTCTAAATCCCATAATGCCTCTCTGACTCACGTCCAGTATCCGTTGTCATGCCCTGAACACAGCTGGTGTGGTCCTACTTCCGGGAATTTGCACTGACTGTTCCTTGTGCCTGGACTGACCCTGCCCTGCGTGGCCATGGGCCTCTTACTTCACCTCCTCACATGCCACCTCCTCAGTTCGTTCTTCCTGGCTGCTCCAGCTAAAATCGCACACCCACACAAATACCCAGCCCAGCTCATCCCTTTTCCCTGTTTACTGTTACTCTTTAGTACTTATCATGGGTTGTTTTTCTTGTTGCCCTGCTACAAGAATGTACACTTAGAAGGGTCAGCGGTTTTGTTTGTGTTGTTCAGTGATAGATGCTTAGGACCTGGAATGCTGTCTGGTAAATAGTAGCAGTACAAGTGTTCATTGAATTAATGAGTGAGTCTTTTACTGTGACTGTCATTACTTTTAAAATAAGAATTAAATAGATTAAACAGAACTAAGAATAACAGAAATGATTTTTTTGGTGTGTGTGCTAAAATAAGGAACAATAAGACATGTTATTACTATCTTATTATCAGAAAAATGTTTTTAGTACTCTCTGAACTTGTTCTTAGAGTGGCATTCCCTGATATCTTTTCAGAAATGCTCTTCTTGTGTGTTCATTTTTTTTGTTCTATGTCTGCTCTGTCTCCCCCGCCGCTGCAGTGAAGCACCGAGTCAGCTCACTGTGCAGGGGGCTTGCCCCGCTTGTGAGCGGGTCTGCTTCCGTTCCCGGGTGGCTTTTGCTCCGTTCGCAGGCAGCTCGCCCTGCCCGTGGCGGCTTTGCCCTGCCCGTGGTGGCTTTTGCCCTGCCCGTGGCGGTTTTGCCCTGCCCGTGGCAGTGTTTTGCCCTGCCCATGGCGGCTCTGCCCCACCCACAGCAGCTTTGCCTTCTCAGGCGGTCTGCCCTCTTGGAGACGTCCCCGGGAACCGAACCCGGGGCCTCCCATGTGGTGTACCGGCGCCCTATCTACTGGGCTACAGCCGGCCCCTGAATTGACTTCTGTAATATGATTTTTAATGAAAAATGTTTAGATTATGATTTTTGATAAATATACATAACACATCTGCAATGCATCACTGCCTTCATATACTTTCCCAATATCTCTTTCTATATCAACTTCTATTTGCTTACATGCCTTTAAATTATTTATTTCTTGCATAGGTACATATCTGCCTTGAAAGGTTTCATACTATATACTTATTTAGATATATTATTCTGCACTAATTTCCTTTATGGTTTAACTGTGAAGTTATAAGCGTTTGTTTTTCTTGCTTACTGTACATAACTGTTACAAAATACAGCATTAATCTCATGATTTTGACTGTTTACTGTTTTTCTTACAGGTTAAGCTACATCTAGTATTTGATTTTCCTATGTATTAAAAAAATATATGGTATTTCCAAAACCATTCATTCATTTATTTTATTGCATTAAAAATTCATTTTGAACTAATTTTAGATTTATAGAAAAGTTATGGAAGTAGTACAATTTCTGTATATCTCTCCTTTAATGTTAACATCTTACATAAAAACTCAATAATTCATGCTAGTACAATAAATACTCTTAACTGAAGACCTTATTAGAATTTCAGCAATTTTTCCACAATGAATAAGAAGTCTGCAACAATTTCTCAGTTTTTCCCTGCTTTTTGTTTTTAATATTTTATTTACCTTCATGTACACATTTGTTGAACCTCTATATTGTCAAATATATTGTCAATATATTTCTTAACAAATATATTTTGTTAAGAAAATAATAGGGCCGGCTGTAGCCCAATTGGTAGGGCACTGGTTTACCACATAGGAGGCCCCAGGTTCAGTTCCCGGGGCCTCCTCGAGCAGGCAGACCACCTTGAGAAGGCAAGCCGCCACAGGCAAGGCAAGCCGCCACAGGCAGGGCAGGCCGCCACGGGCAGGGCAGGCCGCCACGGGCAGGGCAGGCCGTCGCGAGCAGGCAGGCCGCCACGCGGTGAGCTGACTCGGCAGGTCACCGCAGCAGGGGGAGACAGGCAGACACAGAAGAGCACAAGGATGAACACAGCAAGAACAAGCAGAAAGGGGGGGATATGTAATAAATAAAAAATAAATCTTTAAAAAAAAGTTTATAAAAAAAGCAAATAATAGCTATTTTTTTAGAATTTGATTATGTGTAAGGCATGTTCTGTTTATTATTATCTCCTTTAATTCTAATGTGGAGATTATTATTTACATTTTCATTTATGACACTGAGGCTGCACAAGGTTAAGCAATTCACCAAAGGTTACCAAAGTAGAGGAATATGGTAATCCTGTGGAAACCTTGAATATCCATGGTCAATTTGATTGGAAAATTGGAACCCAAAAGCAACCTTCAATCCAGTAATTTTACTCTATCTTCACTTCCTCCCCCTCTCCCATTTTCTTTTTCCTTCTTCCAATGAAACATTGTTTATATTATATATTTTTTACTCCTGTTCCTGTTTATCATGTTTACTTTTACAATTCTGAAGAATACATGTTAATATAGAGTATTTACATTGGACCATGTGTCAAGTTTCCAGACTTATTGCATTGTCTATTAACTAGTTGTGGGTCCTTAAGTGTCTTTACTTTTGTGGGGCTTTGTTTCATTATTTGTGGAATGTAGAAATTGAGCTGTATGGCTATGTAGGCTCCTTTCACCCCTAAAATACTGACTTTTTAAGTAGATTCCTGCCTGGTTTTATTATGACATTTCCCTTGACTCACTGCTTCAGTTTTGTAACACTATCTATGGACCAAGGAGTATTAGACTATCACATGTTGTCTTTAGACATTTAAGAAAGGGTTTTGTGAGATAAATTTCTATTAAAGATTTGACCTCCTTCACCACATTTAGTTGTCAACCACATGTGTATTTTCTGTATCCTTTTGCTCTGTGGGTATTTCTGTGTGAATCAGAAATAAATATGCTCTTGTTAATTTAGGTCGGTCAGGTAAAATCCAGAAAGGTCCCTTCAGATGACATATTTGTTTTCTGTCATGGTAAACATAAATTGAATGAAGATTTACAGCCTCTGACTTTTAAACTGTACTTGGAACTTTATGTTCAGATCCTCCACTAAACATAATGCTTAAGGAAAGTATGTGCTACCTTATTTACTTTTATTAGTTAAGTGAAAATTATTACTTGAAGTGACATGACTATTTGAATGTTTATGACCAAGTGCAAAACGTGAAACATATTAGAAAACATAGCTAATAAAAAGTATCACTTTCTATGAAATTAAATTGCTCAAGTGACAACTAATAGTGTTGTTTTTCCATTTTATATGATTGAATAATTTAGTATTAATTCAATAGGTTCCGAACTGTTTTGTTTTTATAAATTATAACCTACTTCATAGGACTAAAAGGAATGCATAAGAATAACTGATATTTTGCATTCAGGAAGTTGAAACAACTTTAGCTTTGTTCTCTCTTGCTAAGTTGGTTGAATTGGGTTGTAAAAGGGCTACAATGGAAACAACTTTCTTCCTCCCTATTCACAATGAGGACTCTATTATTATCTGAAAAATTTTAGTGGGATACTGTAAAATGAGCAATATACTCATTGAATATCTGTAGGGGTTTTCTTAACTTGGAAGCTATGGAAGCTACTCTGCCCTCCATAGTATATACCTTTCAATGTTTCATTTGAAAAGAATATAGTTGAAGAATATCCTTCCCCTGTCCAGAGGTATTCAACAAAATCATTCCCAGATCACAGGCAGAACTAGCTAGACAGTGTGCTTTAAGGTATGGTAGAACTCTGTGGTATAAATCAATAGAGAATTCTCATAAGAACAATCGTTTGGAATCCAGCAATGTGTATTATTTGTGATCATATTAGCCTACCAACTTGTTTGCTGTATTTTTCTGCATTTATTAGTTACTACTAAATAAGGTAGTTTCAGAGCCTTTGTTGGGAGATAGTTCTCTATGGTAACTCACATTTCTGCATGTCTTAAAATGAAGTGCTTACTGAGTTTCGTTCTGAAATATTTTTACAAGGACATTTGTGTAGAAAATAGACTTGGAAGACAGAAATATTCTCTCTCTTCAGGGCAAAGGACAGATCTACTTGCCCATTATAAAATATTTAGGTTTCCTAAGATCAGAATTCTTCTCCTGTAATATAGCCCACTGTGGATAGAGGTGTCCATACAGGTCCAACCGGGCCATCCCCATGGGGCTTTAGGACAAAGGGAGGAAACTGACACAAATCTATTGATGCTCAAGCTGTTTGTTGAACCATGAGTAATAAAGTCCTTTATATTTCATCCAGAATCTTGTCTTCCACCAGAATCCATGAAACAGTAGCAGGCTGACTTGTGACCTTGAAATTAGGGTAAAATCTCTCAGTTCTTAACAGTTCTTGACAGCTTTCATATTAATAATTGCTTTAGATTACTGGTAACTGTGATGCATTCCATGGCACTGACTGTGCTCTGATTATGCTCTTCACTGCATCAAAGATGAAATATCTAAATGCCATAGAGAGATGATCTGTAACCCCCAAGATTAAAACTGGCAATGTGCTTTTGATAGTAGTAGGTAACCACTGTGTTTTAATATATTCTGCTTCATCTGGAAAATGAGACCCTTATATGCACTTTATATGCCTCTTTGAGTATAATACCAAGGTGTTTTGTTCTGATTGAGAGTAACTGTACACACCCTAGCTGACCTAATAATTGAGAAAGTAGGTGGAATGCAAACAAGGATAAGAACATCAGCCTCAGCTGGCCAACCGGGGGATATAGAAAACTGGTCTGTGACCAAAGACTCCTGAAACCCATGAGGGAGAAAATTCATCAGGCAAACTTTACTGCTGCACTGTTAATTAAATCAATTTTGTTCAATCATGTCAGATATAGATGAGCTGTGATGCCTCCGGCCACACTGAAATGTGTAAATAAATTTTGTATTAATTGAGCCAGAAGAATATGCAGCAAGAGAGTTGTCTAAGGGTTGTCTCTGAGAGGAGATGAGGCATCCCCGGCCTTAGGTGTGTCTGCATGCATGCTGCATATCCTGTTAGTTAAGGCTTGTGACCATACTTTCTACTGAGGCACAAGCTTCTACGATACTTCGTTCTAACTCAGAAAAATAAGGATAAACAAGGATAAATTGGAAACATGGAGGCACACAGTAGGGGCTTCTTGGGTGGTGTTTTTTGTTAGTATTTTCTTTTGGCACTGTGTTTTTATAATGGCAATTGTGGGATGCGATTTCCAATTTATTCTTATTAGGTTCATCTGTTGTAAAATACCAAAACTTATAAATCACTATTTGGAATTTTAATTTATGAATCTCAACCATACTTAAAGCCACTGCCCATGCTCTCAGTCTTTTTTCTTTGCTTTTTTCTTTTCTTTTCTTTTCTTTTTTCTATTTTAAAGTTAAACCCATATTTAAAGTAAGGGATTTAATTTAATGTACATGAAGACTTTAATTCTCTTCTATTTCACAGTGACTTTAATTCTCTTCTATTTCATAATGCATCATATCTAAAAATCAGACCTGTAATGTTTCAGTTTTAGAAATACATTTTTTACATTAAATATATTTTTAAATGTTTCTGTTTTGTTTCTTTTAAATCTACATCATCCTGTTTTTATTTAGATGAATTTTATTATCTATTAATCATCTCTCTTTATAATAATAGATATCACTTATAGGAGATCACATTATTACTTTCAGAAATTTTTCAGTTAGGTGAACCATGCAATTCATTATCAAATCTAACTTTGGATGAGATGTGGTTTTATTGTTGTTGTTCTTTTCATGTGATGGTCATGTATTATGTCCATTTAAAAAAGTCATTCTTAAATTATTAGAACAATGTTTATAAAGGAAAACTCATGGAAATTTTAATAAATATTTTTATCTTTTATAATCTTTTAATATTTCAATCACAGGTTTATGAAAAATGTGCTTTTTATCTGAAATATATGGATAAATGCCACCATTTCTTCACTTAGCATGGAAAATGTAGACATACTAAGAATTTTAAGAAAAATGTTTATAAGAAACTATTATTCCCTTGGAATTTTTCTTTCTTTGAAGAAGTACAACCATGTTGAGAGTTCTTGCCTATTGATAAATGAAAATAAGTGTTTGGTGACACCTAAGGAAGATTTTGGCCAGATTTTTTAAAAAACAGGCATGCTCTCTGTTATTAGTTATACAAAATAAAAAATAGCATTATTTAAGGGCAGTGAATTTGTTTTTCCAGAATGTAGATTTCTTGAATTCTACCTAAAGTTATACAAAGCAATCTACTCTAACAAGTTTTTCTTTATCAGACATCTTCCCTTCATTTTCATAATCACATATTTCCTCAAGAAAATAATGGGTACTTTTGTAACTGCCTAGGTTTGTTTGGCATTTGAGTGCCATAAACATTTCTATGGCTCTGAGCACCTGGTTGAAGGAATTATGGTCATAGATTTCTTTACAGTCAATCTTATCGGGCCCCAACCAGAACCCCTTAAATAAAAAAATCAAATATACTTAAAACTGTTGCTCTATATGTCTTATCTTCTCTTCTAAATTGCGAGTTAATTGAAGGCAGAGATCATATGATATACTTATTTTTATTCCTGAGAGTTCTTCCCTTATTAGTGTTTATTTGTTGAGAAACAGATTGATTTTTCAGGCGTTGTCCTGCAAGTGTATGTAATAAGAATCCTCCTTGACTTGTTAAAAATAGTATAAAAAGATCCCCAAGTTGCACATAGACCCTTTTACGAGTTTCCTTATTTTAACATTTGTATTCAACCTCATCTTCCCTAGAAGAGAAAAACAAACAAACAAACAATAGAAAAAATCACCCTAGACTAATTGTTCCATTACAATCTTAATAGACTAGTTAGGTAGCTAAAGGAAAGAATATAATAATAATGATAAAATTTGCAATAATAAAATGACATTTATATATCATTTGCTATGTGCCAAATATTATAAGGAGTTTACATATATTAATCCATTTCATACCCAGAATAATCCTATGAAATACAAACTATCATTACACCCATAACAAATATCAGGAAGTTGAGGAACAGAAAGGTTAAGTGCTTTCCTCAGAGTTAAATAGATACAGACATTACGTGGTAGTGCCTCAGGAGTCTGGTTCCAGAACTTGTGCTTCCAACCTCTATTTTATGTTATACTGATCAAGCATTTCGTTTTTCACAGGCAAAACAAACAAACCAATTAGTGACTGGATACTTCCAGGTTTTTACTCTCTGGACTCAATTCCACTCCTACTATTAATTCATAACTGATTCTGCACCTACTATTTCTTGTTAAAGTTGCCACTGGCCAAAAAGCACAGATCATTTCAAATAAAAACAAAACAAAACTGCATATTCATATTAAGTAGTACTCAAAAGGAAAAGAGTCAAGGTAAAATGCTGATAAATTAATAAAACTAGTATGCTTTGAGAATTTACTATATTACAAGCAGTATGCTAAGTGTTTTATATGCAGTAGCTAATTTAGCTTATGTCATCATCCTGTGGGGTAGGTGTTATTATTACAGATGGAGAAATTATGGAGCATAGTGATTTTGTTGCTTACCCAAGTGTTGGAGACAGATTTTCAACCCAGACAGTATTACAACTGCTTCATATGAAAAAAATTAGAAGTCTCAAGTCAGATATCAAAAGGAAATTTTAAAAAAAACAAGTTTATTGGAGAAGGAAGACTTTTCATGCTGGAGTAGATTTCAAATGTAATAAATTTTTTTGAAAACCAACTAACAAGATAAAAAGCAGCCACAGACCATGATAAATAGCGAAGAAAAGAATAAACCGCTACTTTCTTTCCATTATTCCAGAACAGGAAAGTGCTCAGTAAAATTAAGTGTCAATAAATACAAAATTAAACTTTTTTTCTAAGCATAGGCACAATTAACCTGTGAAAATTACTCATATTGGATGGTAATGAAGCAGATAGCTTAGTGAAATTGAGAACATTGTGACTCGCTATAATGGGATTTTCAGTTAGATCAAATCACATGTTTTATTAGTCTTCCTGAGTCAGGACACATACAGATTAGCAGAAAGGGTCATGCAGAAGAAAAAAAATTCCATAGGCAGAGGGACTTGATTAAAGAATATAGTAACAGTAAAATATTTATTATGTCTGCATGTAAGGGAATACGAATAGATTTCCCAGTAGCGTGTGAATACACAGCTCTACCTCTAATATAGTATTAGCTATTGCTTTGTCCAGTAAGTTACAGGTCTCTTCCTCCTGGGGAGAGAGGAGGGAAGACATAGGATTTCCTGGTTTTGAAAGAAGAGGTGTTCATGGTAATTTTTCATGCTGTAGAAGAATGGAACTATCTTTATTATCCTATGGGCAGTTTGGAGGGTTGTTTACAGAATGGCAAAATGTGAAGATAGGTGCTCCAGACACTCACCATAGGAAGGGCGCAATTTCAAAGGTTCTACATTGGGAGTCATATGGTTTGGAAGTTTATCCCAACTCTATCGCATGTGTAATAATAGACTATAAGCCGATGCCTTCACTTTGAAGAGTTAGAGTTTTCCCTTTTGAAAATAAAGATTTTGAATTAAGTATGCTTATAAGATTCTGTTTATAATATCCTTTGATTTATCACTGTCTGTATCTTTCAAATGCCTGTAATAGGATTCTTTTAAAAATAAATCTAAAATTTACAGAAGCATTTCAGCGGTTCTTTGAGATTCATTGTCCATTAACTTCCATGATGAAAGCCAACTCTGGATTTCAAATGTGTTCTTCTGTTGGACCTGTACATCTCCTAGCAAGAGGACATTGATATAATTCTGATTATTCAAATGGCATATTACAAGTTTGAACATGCTGTATGTCACTTGTATATTTTCTTCTGAACAGTCTATTTTACTATGTGTTTGTGCTGAGAACTTATCTTTCAACTCTTTTTCCTCTTATTGTTTTCTTGTTTATCTGCAGATCACTGTCTCAATTAAAATAATTAAGGCTCAATTAAAATAGCTAAACATCCTGATTAATTGTTCAACACATGTAGAATGGGGAAAACCACGTGAAGAAAGAGGGCTACTATTCACATAAAATGACTTTCATAATAAAATTGACAAGTATCCTATGGAAAATGATGTTTATAAAGTCACTGATAGAGAATTCATGGATTTGAGTTTATACTTCTTTGAATTAAACATAGTTTTTGTTAAGTGAAACATAAGTCATGGACACTACTTTAAAATCTCTTTCTTTCTTCTTTTTGTTTTTTACAGACCTGGATAATGTGGAGGGCATTGCTGTGGACTGGATCGGAAATAACCTTTACTGGACAAATGATGGACATAGGAAAACCATTAATGTGGCCAGGCTGGAAAAAGCCTCTCAGAGTCGGAAGACACTATTAGAGGGAGAGATGTCCCATCCCAGAGGAATTGTGGTAGATCCAGTCAATGGGTATGGAATATTTCATCAGCTTTATATAAGGAAAATGGTATTTTTTTAAATGACTTTTATATATCTAGAAGTAGTCATTTTTATTAAAATTCATATGAATGGTCTGGTTGGGGAAATTTAATCAGTTAATCATATCCTCCTCTACAAAACATAATAAATAGGCATGTCCAAATACATTGAACTGAAATAAACAGATTTTTGGTACAAAGACATATTTGCTTGATATATTCAGGTATTCACCTAATTTCTACATGTTGGACCAAGACAAATAATCAATTTAATCAGGGAAACAATCAGTTTAACTTTTTAAAAGGCTTTTCAAATTTAATGCATTAAAATAGCTAATTTTTAAGTATTATTTGTTGTGAGCCTTTTTGTTAAATAGGTTACTGTGATCCTATTCTGTAATACATTAAACCTTTGAATTAGTAAATTCTCTGTTTTAAAAGAAACTGATAACTAATCTGCTGAAGACCATTCATTTAAAATTTAGAATCATATTTTCCATATAGGGACATAATCTTATAGCATAGAAGATGTTTTAGCATGGAATCATTTGTGCAATTCTTGGCAATAAATTTTCCTTTGATTTTTTTTTCAATGCTGTTACCTGAAAAAAAAACTGTGCACATATAAATATCAAAGAAATGTGAAAATTCCTAATAATTTCAGAATTAAATGAATGAATTACAGATTTTACATGCACTACAGTATTTGTGTGTGTTCTCCTCCTTGGTTTATATTTCATCGTTTCAAATAGCATCAAAAAATGGATAGTCTTTATACCTTGCTACACTCATACAAAAATGTTTAGTTGAACAGGAAACAGCTAACTCCTTTTTAAACTGAGATCACTGGCTTGCAGTTCCTAGAATTGTTTGTGTTGAGTGTAGCTGCAAATACAGAGTGCTTCTTCCTAGGCAGTGGGTGAACTCATTGTGTATGTTTTCATAAGGTATAATTACAAAGCAATTTCAATGATTTGATGTGTGGATTATATAATTATCTGTTCTATTCCTAAACCTTTAAACCAAGCTATCTATTTGAACTTTAAACCACGGCAATCTTAGTTTTAAGAGAAAATATTCATTCTACACTGTCCAAATCTGCTTGGGGGAAGAATATTCAAATATGTCCTAAAATAGCATCTTTCTTCTCAGTATTCTGCTAGACATAAGTGTGTTTAGAGTCAAATTGTCTT
>PVKH010033509.1:0-12140 GCA_004027955.1 Chaetophractus vellerosus | reverse complement strand
TTTCTCTTGTGTAATTACTCTAGCTAGAAATTCCAGTACAATGCTGGATAACAGTGGTGATAGTAGCCTTGTTTGTCTTGTTCCTGATCTTAGAGGAAAAGCTTTCAGTCTTTCATCATCAAATGGGTGTTGTGTTTTGTCAAATGCCTTTTCTGGGGTGCCTGAGTGAATCATGTGGTTTTTGTCCTTCATTTTATTAATGTGGTATATTTCGGTAATTGATTTTCTTATGTTGAACCACCCTTGCATAACTGGGATAAGTCACACTTGATTATGGTGTATAATTCACTTATTGTGTTATTGGATGAGGTTTGGTAATATTGTGCTTTGTATTAGAGTGATGTGATGTTGGCCTCACAGAATGAGTTAGGAAGTGTTCTTTCCTTTTCAATTTTTGGAAGAGTTTGAGCAAGATTGGTGTTCATTCTTAGAATGCTTTGTAAAATTCATCAGCCAAGAAATCTGGTACTGTGCTTTTCTTTGTTGGGAGGTTTTTGATTACTGATTCAATCTACTTGTTATTGTTCTGCTGAGCTCTTCTATTTGCTCTTGAGTCAGTGCAGGTAGTTTGTGTGTTTCTAGGAATTCATACATTTCATCAAAGTTATCTGATTTGTTGGTGTACAGTTGTTCATAGTTTCCTTTTAGAATCCTTTTTGTTTCTGAGGAGTTGGTGGTAATGACCCCCCATTTTATTTCTGCTTTTACTTATTTGCATCCTCTCTTTTTCTTCCTCAACCTAGCTGAAGTTTTGTTGATTATGTTGATCCTTTCAAAGAGACAACTTTTTGTGTCATTGATTTTATTGATTTTTTAAACTTTCTATTTTATCTCCACTCTAATCCTTGTTATTTTCTTCTATTTTCTCACTTTTTCTTTAGTTTGTTTTTCTTTTTCTAAATCCTCCAGTTATAAGAATCTCTCTAATTTGAGATCTTTCTTCTTTTTTAATGCAAACATTTAGAGCTATACATTTCCCTCTCCTTACTGCCTTTCCTGCACCCCACGAGTTTTGATATGTTGTGTTTTCATTTTCATTTGTCTCAAGATATTTCCAAATTTCCCTTGTGAATGCTTTCTTTGGCCCATTGGTTATATAAGAGTGCATTGTTTAATTTCCAGTTCTCTCTCTGTTATTTTTTAACTTTATCCATTTTTGTTGAAGAAAATACATTGTATGATTTCAATATTTTTAAAATTTTGAGACTTGTTTTATAACTTAACATATTGTCTATCCTGGGAGAGACCCATGTTCACTAGAGAAGTATGTGCATTCTGCTATTGTTGGGGGAAGTGTTCTATTTACATCTGTTAGTTCTAGAGTATTGTTCAGATCTTCTATTTCCTTATTCATATATCTTTTTAGGAGGTACTGGGGATTGAACCCAGGACCTTGTACATGGGAAGCAGGTGCTCAACCACTGAGCTACATCTACTCTCCAATGAGAGTTGATTTTTAATATATATATCTTAAAATTTTTTTAAAGATACTTAGATTACAGAAATGTTACATAAAAAATATAGAGGATTCCCATATGCCCCACTCCCTACCCCTCCCACACTTTCCCACATTAACAACAACCTTCATTAGTGTGGTACCTTTGTTACAATTGATGAATACATTATTAGTGGCATTGCCACTAAACGTGGATTATAGTTTACACTGTAGTTTACAGAAAGTTGGTTTTTGCATTTGTTTGTTTGTTTTGTATAGTTTTGTTTTGTTTTTAGGAGGTATCAGGGATTGAACCCAGGATCTTGTAAATGAGAAGCAGGCACTCAACCACTCGAGCTACATCCTCGCCCTTCCTTACTGATCTTGTCTAGATGTTCTATCCACTATTGAAAGTGGTGTATTGAAGTCTCCTACTATTAATGTAGAATTACTTCTCCCTTCATATTTTTCAATATTTGCTCCATAAATTTTAGGGCTCTGCCACTAGGTGCATATATATTTATAATTGTTATGTCTTCTTGTTGAATTGACCCCTTTCTCAATATATAGTGACTTTCTTTGTCCTCATAACAGTTTTTGACTTAAAGTTTATTTTATCTGATATTAATATAGCTACCCTACCTCTCTTTTGGTTATTATTTTCATGGTATTTTTTTCCCATCTCTTCACTTTCAACCTACTTGTGTCTTTGAATTTAAGGCGAGTCTCTTGTAAATAGCATATGGTTGGGTATATTAGTCAGCCAATGGGGTGCTATTGCAAAGTACTAGAAATCTTTTGGGTTTTATAAAGGGTATTTATTTGAGGTAGAAGCTTACAGTTACCAGTCCTAGAGCATAAGTTACTTTCCTCACCAGATTTTGTTGCCATGTGTTGGAGCAAGAGGACTGCCAGTGTCTGCAAGGGTTCAGGCTTCCTCTTCCTCTCAAGGCTCCTTGGTCCCAGCTTCTTCCAATCTCAGCCACAGGCTGCGATAAGTCGTGTCACTCTCTGGGGGTTCATTTCTCTCTGGGCTCAGCTGCTCTGCTCTCTCCACAAGGCCAGCTGTAAACCAACAAGTGAATGGCTTGTCTCTTCCCAGGGCCTCTGCTGTTTCTAATGGGGCTTTCTCTCTTTCCTCACGTATTTGCTCCTCTGTGTATTTTCTTCCCGGGGCTCCAGCGTTAAAACTCCAACTTTTTCCTCTGCCATTTTGTTTTCTCTGTGAGTCGCTGCCAACCAAGGGGGCAGGGACTCAATGTACCACTGACATGGTCCAATTAAAGTCCTAATCACAACTCAGTCAACTAAAAGTGAAACCTCTGAATCCAATACAATCTCATATGCATAATAGAATGGACTAGTCAACAAACACAATCCAATATCTATTTTTGGAATTCATAAAAAATACCAAACTGCTACATTGGGTTATGATTTTTTTGTCCATTCTATCAATCCCTGCCCTTTTTCTGGAGAGTTTACTCCACCTATATTTAAAGTAACTATGGATAATGCAGGAATTTCTTCTTTTATATAGCTTTTTGGTCTTTGCAAATACCATTTTTTGTTTCTTTATTCTTTGGTTAATGTCTACTTTCATATTTGCTTTTTATTGTAACATTTTGAAAATCTCATTTATTTCTGTATAAATTTTTCATGTGTTTTCTTTGTGGTTACCATGGGGCTTAAATTTAACATCCTAAATCTATAACAGTCACATTTGATTTGATACCAACTTAAGTTCAATTGCATACACATACACTGTTCCTACACCCCTCTGTCCTTCCACCTTTTTGTTGTACTTGTTATAAATTATATCTTTATACATTTTATATCCAAAATCATAGAATTATCATTATTTTATGCATTTGCAATATAGAACTGTAAGAAGTAAAAATGAGTCACATACCAAAAAATATATTAGTATTGGCATTTATAATTACCCCTGTGATTACCTTCACTGGAGGGTCTTTATTTCTTTATGTTGTTTCAATCCATTATCTAGTGTCCTTTACATTCAGTCTGAAGAACTGCCTTTATCATTGCTTGTAGGGACAGTCTAGTGTTGAGAAATAGCCTCAGGTTTGTGTACCTGAGAATGTCTTAATCTCGCCCTCATTTTTTGAAAGAAAATCTTGCCAGATATAAAACTTTTGGTTGGTTCCTTTGGGACTCCCTTGAACCTAACATGTTATTTTTCTCTCACAGCTTTCAGAACTCTTTCCTTGTCCTTGGCATTCAACCATTTAACTCCTGTATATGTGCATGTTTCTCTTCAAATTTATCCTGTTTGGTGTTTATTGTGCATCTTGAATTACATATTCATGTTTTGCTCAGATTTAGAAGTTTTCTGCCATTATTTCTTTGAATATTTCTTCTGCCACTTTTTCTCTTTCTTCTCTTTGTGGAGCTCTCATAATGCATATATTGGTATGCTTGAGATTTTACCACAGGTCTGTTATTCTCTGTTCACTTTTTTTTTTGTTGTAACATATCCCCCCCCCTTTCTGCTTGCTCTTGCTGTGTGTTCATTTTTCTGTGTTCTTCTATGTCTGCTTCTTGTCTCCCCCCATTTTTGCGGCACGTGCCGAGTCGGCCCTCCGCGCAGGCGGCTCACCCCGCTTGTGGGTGGCTCCATTCCATTTCACGGGTGGCTCAGCTCCGTGTTTCGCAGGCAGTACAGCTCCGTGTTTTGCGGGCTGCTCGGCTCCGTGATTCCTGGGTGGCTCAGCTCTGTGTTTCGCAGGTGGCCTGCCCATGGCGGCTCTGGCCTGCCCGTGGTGGCTCTTTGCCTTGCCCATGGCAGCTTTGCCCAGCCCATGGCGGCTTGCCTTTCTCAAGGCCTTCTGCCCGCTTGGAGAGGTCCCCAGGAACCAAACCCTGGGCCTCCTATGTGGTGTACTGGTGCTCTATCCACTGGGATATACAGCCAGCCCCCCTCTCTGTTCACTTTTTAAAAATTCTTTGTTCTTTCTACTCTTCAGCCTGAATCATTTCATTTGCCTTGTCTTCGAATTCACTGATTCTTTCTTCTGCCAGCTCCAATGTACTATTGAAACCCTCTAAGGAATTTTGCATTTCAGTTATTGTGGTCTTCAACCCCAATATTTCTCCTTGGTTCCTTTTTATAATCTCTATATCTGTATGGAATTTCTCATATTATTCATAAATTATTTCTTGGTATCCTGTAGTTCTTACTCTGTGTTTGCCTTTATCTCCTTGAGCATATTGATCATTTTTAAAAATGTCTTTATCTGGTATGTCCAAAACTTGGCCTTCTTCATGGATAGTTTCTGGATTTTTATCTTGTTTCTTTGGATAGAGCATCATTTACTATTTATTTGTTTGTTTGTAATCTTTTGTGCACACAGTACATTTTAATATTTTAAAGTATTACCTCTGGGATATAGTCCCTAAACTGTCTTTCTAAAGTTTGTATTCAGTTAGTGATATGACAGAGATTTCCTTGATTGCCAGAAGCTAACAAAAACAATTAAATCAGTGTAAAAACACTTTCCATGGCTTTGCAAATTGACTCTGCCTTGCCTGGTGCTCTTCTTTAGAGTTTAACCCTACCATCAAGAAGATCAGCCCAAGGCACATGTGAAGTACAGGGTCCTTTCTGCATTTTCAGAATCTGTGTTTTGTCCTCAGCTTTTGTAGGAATTCCAATGCTCCCTCTATTCCTTATATAATACACTTTATCCCCCTGCTTAGTTCTCTATTTTGTGACTTAAAGTGGGTAATCCTTTGCCAAGTCTGCTTTAACTTAGTTGTTTCTTACACTGCTTTAGATGTCCACAAGCTTCTTCTGCCTGGCAGGTCAATTTCTGGGAGGGTGAGCCAGAGATGAGTTTCCTGTTTAGTCTTTTGGGCTGCCACCTAAAAGATTTGCTAAATTGGTACTGCATTACAGGTACCAAAGTATGCTCATAAAAGTTACTCTTCTTTCCTGCAGAACAGGGTCAGGCACTCATAGTGAGAGCACAAGCTGTCTCTACACTCTACCTGGGAAGGTGATGAGGGAGGGTCAGCAAGGTGCCATGAGCTTGTCTAACATTTTTAAAGAAGTGTTTTTTTTTATTTAGCAGTTGCCCAGTTACTATAACTCCTTAACTTTTAAAATTGTGAGGAAGATGGATCTGCCTGTTTTTGTTTATTGTTAAAAGATTCTTTGGGGGAATGCACCCTGGAGCATCTTATGCCACAAATTTGGTCAACTGGAAGCTCACAATTAACCATATATATTTTTATGAATAGAAAATATCTGTCCTAAAATGATAATTGTAGTTATCTCTGAGTAGAATTGTGGGATAACTTTCTTTTTGCCTCTCTCTATTTTCTAATTTTCTACAATGTTTGAATTACTTCCATGATAAAATATTTGTTATTTAAAAATATTAAAATCATTGTAATAAATAATGCATTCATAAAAAAATCAAAATTTCCAGTTTTAAAAAACTGAATTTTTAATTCAATGTTTTGGACATTGTATTGGTAGCAATAAGGAGTGGTTAAATGGGAAAGGAAATTTTGACTTGGTGTAGGCCTGGGCATACAAGTCATCTTCTGGGATAATTGGTTGGACTGTGGAGATAAACATTAGTCAAATTCTAGGTGGGTGTTGGGGCACCAGGGTGGGATTGATTATTTATTTTCTTGTGCCACATGGCTCAGAAATGCTGCTTTCACACAAATATGTATGTGACCAACCTGCCTGTACCAAGATCATGCTTCAGAGTGATTGGAATTTGACATAAAGAATTAAACATGAGGCAGTCTCTGAAACCTATATTTCTTGTAAATAAGTGTTAAATAAAAATTAGATCTATGCATGTATGCTTCAATCTTTAAATATTTCCAGAATAGATTTTTATTATTTGTGGTGTTATTTCAAACTGTTGTGAGAGCCATTGCAAATGCAGACATCTATTTTTCAAGTTCGGGGTCCTGTATCTCTATGGAGTCTGATTTGCACACACCACCAGGTTACAATAGGCCTAGTTCATCCACTCTAAGACACTATATTTGACTAATAATTATTGGGGAAGAAGTTTTGTCTTTCTAAATAATTCCCTCTGAATAATGACAGTGTAGGTGAAGGAGAGTCATTTGGCTATAAAGTAGTATAGAGTACTCCAACTCTAAGCATGAAATTCAATGTGAATAATGTTAGTCCCATCCTGTGGAGTCCTGCTACATTCTCAAACAGAGTGGCAAGAATCTTTAGAGTACATAGGCAGTGCTAAGTAAAGAAAGCACACCAATACACCAAAGATATCATATTAATGTTTGTACTTATGAACCTTACTCTTGTAAAATTGAAACTTAGCCTAATAATTGCCTAAGGGTTACCTCCTGAAAACCTCCTTGTTATTCAAATGTGGCCTCTCTCTAAGCCAAACTGAGCAAATAAACTCACTTCCTTCCCTCCAGCATGAGACACGGCTCCTGGGGATGAGCCTCCCTGGCACCGACAGATTAATAGTGAACACCAACCAACAATGCATTTGGAAAAAGACCTTGACCTAAAGAGGGAAACATTAAATACAAAAGAGTTTTTATGGCTAAGAGATTTCAAAGTGAGTCGGGAGGCTGTTTCAGAGGTTATACTTATGCATGTTTCAGGCAGATCTCAACTGCTAAGAAAACAAAACCAAAGCAGGAATTCTCCCAAGGGCTCTAGAGACATCCAGACTCTATAGATAAGGCACACAACCCCATGAAATCAGCACCCCATTGGTGGGCCTTACCTTGGAATATATGATAATCTATGTCTTCAATGTAACAGAGTTAGATTTATCTATAATTTCCCAACACATGATTCTTCTATCCCTTTTATTTGAATCTATAATTAGCACTATACCCATTAAATATATGTCCCGGAGACTTAATCTTTGGTCTGTTCATATGCTGGTTAAACCCTGAATCTCAGCAGAGTTGCAACTAACACCTACTCTCCAGTTCATCAGACTTGCCCAGGACAACAAACAAAATAATGATGATGGACAACCACCATCCCCCAAAACAGAGTATCTAAAACTGCAAGCAAAAACTTCCTCCCATTTGCCACATAAGATCTAAGCCCTGCCCAATCTAAAGCAGAGTAGGCATCATCATCCCCAAAGCCTCAAAATTGAGGAAGAAAAAACATAAGGGGGAAAATGCAGCCATGGACCAAAGTAGACTTATTATTGTAGTAATGGAAGAACTTAATATTGATATAAAGACAGTGGTGCCAGAGGTTCTGTGGGGAGAGGGAGGAAAGCATAGGTGGAACATAGGGCATTTTTAGGGCATTGGAATTGTTCTGCATGATATTGCAATGATGGATACAGGCTTTTATACATTTGTCAAATCCTATAAAACTGCACAGTGAAAAGAATATGCCATAAAATAAACTATAGTCCTTGGTTAGTAGCAATGCTTCAATATTTCTTTATCAAATATAACAAATATACCAAAATGATATAAGATGTTATTAAAAGGGGAAAATGTGGGAGAAGGAGGGAGCAGGGTATATGGTAATCCCCTATACTTTTGATGTAACTTTTATGAAATCTAAAACTTCTCTATAAATAAAGTTTATTATATGTGGAAAAAAGAACCCTCAGATGGCTCTTTGATACTTCAGCATAAGGGAACCTTGTTTATGGAATTTAGCTAATAAAGATAAAATAAGTTGGACAAGGAAATATTTGGGCCATCTCCTCATATGCTAATGAGTTTGTTGGCATGGTCCATATGCTTCCAGATGCTTCCTTGGTAAATATACAAAGAAACATCAAGGGACCTTCCTTAATTGATTTTAGCATTCTTGTGATGAGTTGAAGCTGAAGATGTCAGAAATTAAAGTATTGAATTAAAGTTGGTGCACTTGGATGCTATCTGCCTAGTTTACCTTTCTCTGGGGACTCATCTCCTTCCACCCATCCACTAAATCACAGAGTTTATCTCTTAATAGCCAATTTGATGATATATTACTCTTCTCTCATAATCACTGATTGGACTAAGGTTGAATACCTGATCCAAATTAGGCAAGGTCTATTTCAACAGGGATTTGTATTTCTCAATCAGAGAGTGTAGTCACAGCTTCCTGGTCTCTAGCTACAAAATACTGAAATCTTTTCAATTATTAGAACCAAATGATAATGAAATGTTTTCTGCTATATAATAGTGTTAAAGAGAGTGGTACTCTATGTAGTCAATGTAAACCAAGTCAATTCACCTCTTAAATGAATTTCTTCATGTAATTGAGTGCACAGAGTGTTCCCAGCTAATGTCCTTTACACAAAAATATCTCACATTAAATATAATTGTGTTGTATATACACACACTGAAAATTTCAGAGCAAACACTCTCCTCATCTGTAGTGACCGATGCCCTGTTCTTTTTCTGGGCTGGAATGGGAGTCACAGAGAGTGAACTGGCCTCTATATTCAGACCTATGCCTTTGAAGACTTCCCAAAATCTGTGCATTCAAGACTTGGTCAGGTTGACCAGCCATCTCGCCTCTTAGTTTGGGCTGACCCAAGCTGATCGTGGGTTACAGAGTAGCTGTTGTCTGCTTTGCCCATTATCCACAGCAGGTGTGCTTGCTGGAACCTTCTCCAGTGCCACCCTGCCAGCATTGGATTCCTTTTGCTGATGTTCCCAGCCTTTGCTCAGCACAGGTGTGTTGTAAGTATCCTGCTGGGTATGGAACTGAGGAATGGCCAGACAGACACTCTCCTACCTGGCTGAACTCACAGCTTAGAGGAGAGAAACACAAATCAAATTTTTGTACCAGTTTATTCAACAAATTCAACAAATATTCACTGAGTGCTTGCGCCATGCTCAGCATCTGTTTTAGATGCTAGTGATGAAGCAGTGAAACAAGCAAACAACAACAAAACAGATAAAATCCATGTACTCTAGGAGATTGTGTTCTAGAAGATATAAAATTATATCTTATACATGCTAGGAAGAAAAATTATAGGGCTTGATTTTAACCTATACCAGGGGGATGTGTCCTAAAAACTTTTAATTGTGAGGTTTACTCTGAGCTGTGAAAGATAAGGAATTGACTTAAGCAAAGAGATTGAGCAGAAGAAAGCCTTTCTGGCAGAGAAAACACATTTTAAGGACCTGAGATAGTTACCAAATAATTGTCAAAAAGTCCTGAATTATTAAATTGAAGAATGATTAAGTCTTATCAATTAATTCTGAATCCCTGGTCAGTCAAAAATAATTAAGTGATCATGGAACCAGTTTCTCTTGGAACTTTTTCTAACATTTAATTTATGGTAAAAAATTGCTTGATTAAAAAAATAAATATTCATTAAGGAATTCCATGAAGGAAAAAACCATAGAAGTTTATAATTAGGATAAACTCAGTGCTAAAATACTATTTATGCAGTCATAGTTAAACAATAATATCTTAAAATCAAAATACAATTTTGTATTTTTACATTTTAAATTTGAATAAAAAGATAACATTTTCAATATTGGTGAGTATAGAGTATTTAAATGTAACTTTTATTATTTTTTATGCTACCGAAATACTCGTTTATTGTGTAAAATTTGGAAAGTAGACAAAACTATTAAAAAAAATAAACAGTTATCCACCAATCAAGGTTTACATCAATTTGTTATGTCTAGTCCAAGGTGTTAAATTTTAAATGATCATATGTTTTTATATAAAAATGTTAAAATTATATTTTCCAGATACAGACATAAATTAAGTTCATAGATTACATACTTCCGAACTTAGTGTATTTAGGTTACTTATATATGCACAGTTACGTAATTTTTACATAAGAAAATGGCAACATTCTTGGGTTCCTTGTTTCTGTCATTGTTGGGTTTAAATGACGATTGAAGTTTAGAATATCAGAAAATTACGTTCTAATTCTGTAACTTCATTTTGTTGAGGAAACATAAACATTTATATGAGTTTTCATGCTGTAATTGGTTATTAGCACAATGAATTTTCTATCATTCTGATTACTCTTGATGATAATATATTAGCCCATGTAAAATCTGGATAATGCATTACCGATAAGGGGTTTAATAGAATTAGCTAAATAATGAGAACATTAGGAATTGCTGGTTTAAAAACTATGCTTGATTACCCCCTCTCTGTGTATTATATTCTAACTTCTTAATTTTTCATAGTTCCACTACAGTAGTTTGTTCTTCCTTACTTGCATTTGTGCATTTCCGCCCCCTAAAGATACCTAACGGGCCATCAGACTAAAAGAATGTGTAAAATGCAGATGCAATAACTCATAGAGTGGCCACTAAATGATCTCATCATTAGGATAATGCGCAGACCACTTACTAAACTAGCCAACTCATAATACATTAAAATCCCCGTGGACGTGTAGCCCTGCGATGTGAGAGTGCTCTATCACAGCTCCTCGTGTCCACAGTGTTTGGTCCAGCTGATAAGCATAGAGTTCAAAGACTACAGGTGCAGATATAAAGTGAGAAAGGAGCAAGCTTTCCCCTCTGTGGTGGTAAGATTGAAGCCTGGAGCTGCTGTTGGCCACAGTCTCTACCACGTGAAGTAAGTCTGATTAAGAATAACGTAATCACAAAAAAGAGCAGAGCTGAGTTGTGAAGAAGGGTATAGAGGTTGCAAGATGACATTTGAGAACCTGAAATCAGCAGAGTCTGGATAACCCTGTACTTGCCAGTCATACAAATCAACTCTTTCTTTTCTTTTCTTTCCCTTCCTTCCTTCCTGCCTTTCTTCCTTCCTCCCTCCCTCCCTCCCTTCCTTCCTTTCTTTCATCTATAATCATCTATCATCTATCTACCTCTATCATCTATCTATCTATCTATCTATCTATCTATCTATCTATCTATCCTTAATCTAGTTTAGATTGGGTTTATGATAGTTACAACCAAGTTGAAAATATTTTACAGGTGAGCTTTATCAAATATTAAAGGCACACCTAATTTATATACTATTTAACTGCTTGTGGACAGAAATCTTTCCACCTAATCTTGCTACAAATACCTTTGTAGTTTCTCCCAAACCACATATACCATATCCCACTCATGAATATAGAAAAATATATTATATATAAGTAAATAAAACTATGTACCTTATGAATAATTCAACACCACTAAAAGATTTTTTTTCAGTAACTCAGCAATAAGAAGCCTATTAACATAGTTAATGACATACATATCTAAATGAGAACAGTTTTTCATCTTGATTAATACCATATTGTATAAAAATGCAACTGCATTCTGAATTAGCAAAAAAAATTTATTAAATAGGATAAGAAATCTCCCACATCATGAGACATATCTATTTCAAGTCACTATGTAGCCTTATATTTAACATTTAAAAACCGAAAGAAGTTTTATGCAAATCTGGAAGAAGAAATTCTTTTACAAGTGATAGCACATTGAATTAGACAAGGAAACAGAAGAAGTAGTGGAAGAAAGGAGCATGAGTATTGTCATTTTCAGATAACATAATTGCATAGATGGGAAGTATAAAGTAGCTGTTATGGGTTGAATTATATCTCCCCCCCCCAAAGACGTGTTCAAGCCTTAACTCAGGATTCCTGTGAATGTGACTTATTTTGAAACAGAATCAATGCAGTCAGAATTAGCTAAGCTAAGATGAGGTCATACTGGAGTAGGATGGGCCCTACCATTTGACTAGTATCCTTATAACATGGAGAGAAGAGGCACAGATATAGAG
>PVKH010033508.1:0-12008 GCA_004027955.1 Chaetophractus vellerosus | reverse complement strand
TTGCGGAGACGCGCCGAGACTTGGTCACTGCGCAGGCGCGGCTTTTCCCCGCTTATGGGCGGCTTCTGCTTCGTCACGGCTGGCTTTTTCAGTTCGCCGGTGGCTTCGCGCGGGCGACCTGCCCTGCCCGTGGCGGCTTTTGCCTGTCCGTGGCAGCTTTTTGCCCTGCCCACGGCGGCTCCGGCCCGCCCACGCTAATTGTTTTATATTTTTATTTTCACATTGTTAAGTTGAAAAAATTTTGCTCTCTGCCCTTTAGCTATGATTCATGCAGTTGATGTGTCTCAATTGTATGTTGAAATGGATGTAATTATCAACCAGTATTTTACCATGATGTATAATTTTTGAATTCTTTATTTGAAATTATCACAGTTGGCTTGATGTAGTATCAATCTGATTTGTTTTTTCTTTCCCACAAGAAAGACCTGTAGGGGTATGTTCCCTGAGTCCTTGGAGGCTTGTGAATTTCTGCTTTTTGTCTAGCACTTGTAGTAAACTTGGCTAGATATAAAATTTCCTCAGAACTTTTCACACATTGTTCTATCAACTTTTATCATTTAATGTTATTATGGAGAAATCTGAAGCCAGTCTAATTTTTCCCCTTTGTACATAATTAATTTTTGGCATATGTGTCCATAGAACCCTTTCTGTATTTCTTTGAAGTTTAGTAGTTTTATCAGGATATCTATTGGTACATTTCCTTTTGGATCATTTTGTTTCTTGGACGATGGTGTCTTTTTTTAGCTATAGACTTACATCTTTATTTCAAGAAAATTTTCTTGAACATTGGGACTTGTTCTCTTGCAACTTCTCTTTGAAAGACTTCTTGGAACCTGACAGTGGATTGAGTTCAGAAAGGTCTTGGAGAGACTAATAGTGGAAGCATGAAGGAAAGAGAGGAAATTACCATAGGAAGCCTCAGAAAAGGCAGCCCATGTTATACACAGGCAGAACCATTGATTAGGCTATTGCCTGTAGCAACTTGATTCATAGAAACCGTACCTATTGAACTTGTATATCTGGCTAAGGGTATATACAAACAGAGAGCTGAAAACATCAACTTGATTCTTTTAACTGCACATGACAAAGTACAGAGATGGATGAACTAAAGAAGGAACACTTTCATTTTTAAGCAGAATTCAGAGAAAATATCACCAATCCAGAACTTGCTGGGTTGGAAAATAAAATGATTTCTCATTCCAATATTCTTCAGTCAGCAAAAATTTCTCAAGGTAAGAAATGACCTCAGGGCAAATATCAAATACAGAACACTGCCTATAAACTGTGGCTTTGCAGTCAAGAACTTTTAAGATCCTTTGATAAGATACTAGAAAGATATATATTGGTGCTTCATAGACCCTTTTCATCTAGACAGAAAAACTTCTAGAAATCTTAAGAGCATGGCTTACAGATTCTCTCAGCTATACAATAGGATTTCTAAGAATCTTAAGGGTCATGTCTTACAGCACTGTGACTGACAGTCCTAAAGTAGAGAGGGAGCTGTCATAAGATTTTGTGGGTATTTAATGGAGTGAATTATAATTTAATATCTAGGAAATCCACAGTCTTTTAGGGAATTATGTCAGCTTGGACAAATAGATAACAGAGAAAGTTCAGAACTGTGAACAGAATGCAGGTTGAGAAAACACCTCAACTGTAAGCATGGACCATTTCTTGTGGAAATGGAGGGATGATTCAAAGGGAATGGTCAAAAGTTTAGTGCTTGAAGCCAAGAAGCAAGGGCATCATCCCAGATTACAGCTGATCTGGGTCCTAATCGAGGAACCTGTTATATACACATAGTTAGATTTCAATATTGCGATGGACCACTGACTGCTAGTGCCTCTCATTTCCCAACTTTTGGAATGAGATTGTCTATAGCAATTTTTCTGACCCTACCTTACCATTGTATGTTGGATGCATGTGGGTTAGTTAGAAACACATCTTTAGATCTAGAGCTGCATCCCAGGAGCCTCATTCACACTTGGAACTGATTTAAATAGCAATATCCTGGACTTTAAGTCAGAATCTGATGCTGTAATGGGGTGAGATTTGGGGGATTTTGGGGGAGATGATGAGTGTATTTTGCATGTGGAAAGGTGCTGAATAAATAGGAGACAACTGGTACACTGTGACAGATTGTTACTTTAGTGGCCAGGTATCCAAGCACATGGCAGTTTGTCATTTGTGGTTCATAGCCTGTGGTTTGGAGTTTTGTATATTTATCCCTATCATTATTGTGGGGATATACATTCCTTTTCTTTTCATTTTTAAATTGTCCTTGATAGGTTTAAAGGGAGATAGGTGAAATTAAAAGGTCTTTATTCTGTTATCTTTAACTGGAAAACCACTATTTTCACATGGAGGTATGATCATGAGATAGCATCAAATATAAGAAAGCAAATTACAGTATATTAGGTATGATGTTAGTCCCTTTCTGTTAAACTAGACGTTTTATACTCATACTACTAAGGGTGATTATTCTACTGGTAATTAAGTTTATTTCGTGGAGTTGAGGGGATACATAAAATGCATATAGTTTCAAAATGTTTACAATGGATATGAATTCTTTTTATGAGTCAGAAAAGAAATCAATGAAGGCAATTCAATTTTGGAGGCCAAAAGCGACTTGGGCATCTGTGGCCCTTATTGTGTCATGCCATTGAAGATCCATGCCTCTAACAAAGCATTCTGCAGTCAAACGTGAAATGCCCTTTTATTTTGTCCCTCTAGCCTTTCATCAAAACTTTCCCATTGCAGAACTTACAGAGAATTATCTTCCTTAGCTGAAGAAAATGTAAAAGTTGCTGGGCAAGGAGCACTTTGATGCCCAAGGTTAAAGGCTACTAGGATAGGATTGAATTAACCACACTAACAAGAGAAAGAAAATCCCTGGGTCTGTGTGGGACGGTTGATACCTATTGTTTGGGCTTCTGGGTCTACAGTTGGCCTGTGCCCTGGCTCCATTTAATTTTCTAGCTTGTGTTACCATTTCCCTGCCTGCTTTCCTCTGCCTTCTCTGTCCTGGGATGCAGCATTACTATTTTAGCAATGGTGGTATATCCCTCAGCATAGGCAGAATGGAGGAGACAATAAATAACAGCGATAAGCTTGTGCTGCCAGAGCTGCTTCCGAGGGCTTTACTGAACACTGAGAAATAGATTCAGTAAAGCTTCGTTTGGTGGAGTGGAAAGGACAACACAGAAAAGAAATAAAGTGGTACACACAGCTGTCACACGCATGTCGGAAATCTAGAGGAGAAAGGTAAGCACCAGCGGCTCGCAAGACTTCCAGGGAAGAGCTGGACTGCTAGGGTGCAGCAAGCAGCTGACACAAGAGCAGACTTAATGGGTTATCTTGGTGGTGAGCTGGAAAACTCTTTGGAAATAAACACGTTGTTCAAAAAGTCCAAAACTCCAAATCAATACAGAGAAGAGAGCTAAGGGAATGAGTGAGAACAAGTTAAGGATGAACGATGTCCACCCCGCCTCCCACTCCTCGTAATAACCCTGACCGAGCAAATGCAGGTGTTGCTAACGTTGGGAGGATGAGCTGTGCAGCAGAAGGTGTGGCCTGGGGAGTCAGTGGGATCTGAGATAAGACCCCGGTTGCCCACTTGGCCCTTGGATTTAGGGTCTTGAGCAACCGACTCCTTCTCTCTCTTCAGAGGGAAATTTCCAGCTGATCCTGTTCAGTTCCACTGACTCTGAGTTTGGGTTTCTTTGTCTGTGACATAGGGACAATAGTGTGCTGCCCGTGATGTTGCTTTGAGGATTAAATGGGATAACGCCAGTCTACAGAAAGAGTTCAATAAGTGCCTGTTGCTAGTTCTGGGTGGCCTGTCTCCTCCATCTCCAAGTTGTCTGGGGTGGAGCTTGCTCGTGCCCTGCCCTGCCCTTCGCCCTCCCCCTCATCCTGTGTCTCCTCTTCCTCTTTCTCCTTTCTTTGTTCTGGAAGGGTGGTGAAGTCCTGAGCTGGCAGATAAATTGGGCTTCAGCTTTGCTGAAGCAGAGAGAATTCTTGAAGTATCTTTCCTGCAGCGGAGGAAGCAAGTTGTTTTTGTGCTCATGGTTTCCATTACTGAACTGGTCATATTTTATCTTCCCTCAAGTAACAGCCAGATCCCTTCAGAGTCAGGTCAACACAGACTCTGAATACAGGAGTGAAAAGCAGGTTCCAAAACTGGTCAAAGGTATTTATTTCTCCTACAGCTGTTCTATCTAGAAGAGGTACCAACAATCTTCAAACCTGAGGTTGGGAGTTTCAATCCTCCCTTTGTAGTAACTTTCAAGTATTTCCACCCTGGTGATTCTCCATGATCCTGCTGGATGTATTCCTTTGCACAACCTTGAGCATGGACTTCACTTTCTCAAAACCATCAACTCCGCATTGTTGATGAGATAAATCCTAAGCTCCTTACTCTGGCATCCAGTGTCCTCTACTTTCTGATCAATTTAATGTCTGTTTTATTTCCTGCCATTTCTAAGTGCTTGATGAACTAAAATCCAAGTATTCACTGTTTCCCACATGCTCTCTGTATTTTCCTGCCTCTGGGCCTTTTTGGCACTGTTTCTTTTGTCTGGTATATACCTTTTCCTCCTCCTCCTCTTCTTTGTCCTCCTCCTCCTCACTCCCATGTTTATATCATACCTCTCTTGCAAGGCCCATCTCATGCTAGCTCCTCCACTAAGCTTTAATTGTACACTCTGTAGCTGGACGCAATCTTGTTCTTCTCTGAATTTGTTGATACAAAGTCATATCAGATCTAAAGTCTCCTTATGGGTGGAGAGATAGTCATAATAAATGGGATGGAGATACTTGCAATGGAAACTGACTCACCTAAAGTTGTAATTGCATCAACATATGCAGATGTTATGGAAATACATAGGATTAGAATCAGCAAAACTAGTTTTCATTTGGACCACTTCTACTTGGTAAAGAGAAGCAAATTACTTAATGTCCATTTATCCACATATAAGGTGGAGATACCAGCACCCATCTTTCCTACCTCACGGCCAAAGAAGAGGATATTTTCCTGGGTTGTGAGGACAATTTGAGACATATATGAATATATGAGCTTATACTAAGTGATTAATATTCCTAAATAACTTATCATTTCTCACTTTGAAAGCCTTACATGTTCTTTAAATTAGAATACACACACACACACACACACACAAGTAGGGGAAAAAAGCAAAGAAAAAACTAAACCCACAAATTATTTTGATCAAAGACAATCACTAATTATACCTTAGTGTATATCCTTCCAGGACTTTTTCAATGAGATATAGACTCTTTAAAACTCTCTTGCAACTTGTTTTCTTTTCCTTTAACAATATATAGTGGACATTTTTTATGTTCTTAAATATTCTCCTATAAATTGCTTGAACGATAAATAGTATTTTAGTGAATTTTAATAGCATGCTGTCTGCTATAAAGTACAATACAAATGCAATGTTGTTTTGGTTATTTATATGACAAACACCAAGCAACGGGGACCCTCAAAATTACTTGGCCAGTTAAAATTGTTGCCTTGTAGTTTCCTTAGAATAAATGGGTCTTCAGGTAGTGCTGTGATCTGTTACTCAGGAACCCTATGGCAGTGTTAATTGTCAGTTGTTTGATTTGCGATGGAGGTCAATACATTGGGTTTGATGTGGTTCAGAGGACAAATAAAGGAAGAGAGAGACTGAATCTTTTTTAAATGTAGTTTACATGGGCTGGATGCTGGGGTTAGTTTTCCAAATGTTCTTACAGTAAGGAATGGATAGATTCTTTTTTTTTTTTTAAGTTTTAATCAACAAGAAACAAATGGCTCAGGTGGTTTTGAACTCAGGTTTTAGGAGGGTTCATTTATGGTTCTTTGTTAACAACAAAAAAGAGAAAAAGTCAGTTAACAAGTAAATTTAGAAAACTAGAAGCAAGCGCTATGCTTTCTTCCAATGACTCAAAACAAATACTTCCTCCTCAAATATAGAAATCTTTTGTGGTTGGAGTAAAGGATCAGATTTCTGAAAACATTAGAAACATAAGAAAATTTCCCAGTTTAGGATCCTGTAGCATTACTGAAGAAAGTATATCACTATATATGGTCATCTCTGAAGTATCTTTTGGGGGCCTTTTGTATAATTCTAGGGACTTTCATCTGAAATTGAGTGTTGTAGAAACACACAGGCTTTGGGGTTGAGAAAGACCTAGTTTAAGTCCCATTTCTGCCATTTATTAATGGTAAGATCATAGCAAATTACCCAACCTCCTTCAGCTTTAGTTAACTTGCAGATTAGAGGTAACAATGCCTGTATCATAGGATTGTTTTGAAAGTTAAAAGAAATCGTGTCTATATATTTCCCAGTATAATGTAGGTACTTAGTGTTGGCTGCCCACCTCAACACAAGGCTCTAAATAAATCATGGAGGTAGATGAGTTGGCTCACTCTCTCTTCAGAAACTGATGGCTAAGCAACCAGAAATTTTGTCTTTTCCTGCCTAAATAAAGTATTTGTTTCAACACAAGTATAAGCAGTGGTAAGCACTCTTGTAGAATCTTAGGGCTAGCAATGAAGCCCTTACAGATGAAAGTCTTCTGGTTAGGGAATGCTGCACCTCACTCTCTCTCTGATCATGTGTGGTCAGATGGTTGAGGATGGACATAGCCCGTTAGCTGTGCTTTCTATGCTATTGATTTTAGAACCAACCCATTTGCTTCGACTCTTTTACCCTATCAGAGGGTAAAACAGTCTCTCAATTCTCTATTCCTCACTATGTTTACCTATGAACTTATTTCTTAAAATTTATTCCTAAAAAGGGTCACCTTTTCATTTAAACATCACAACAATATCTCAAACCAAATGAAATTATTTTAAACAGTGACTTAAGAGTCTGTACAGTTTTCTTTCCAATGTGGTTTCCAACACCAAGTTGTTAAGTTCTATGTGCTGAAGAAGCTGTGTAGAAATAAAACTAAATATATCCAAACTGGTTCATCATATTTCTAATTATTCTCTAATTAAGGCCTAAGAGATAACTCTAAATTTTGACTCTTCTAAATATTAAGCGCCTTTTATTATTCACTATTGTTTCACTTGAAGCGAGAGTCAGAACGCTAAAACTGGGCTCAATGTTTTAAATCCATTATAACTGGACTTGAGTGGCCAAGAGAGTGGTCTTGTATCCAGCTCTCATTAAATGAAATCTAGCTGGGTTCTCCTGATATAGACTGGGAAATTACCTCAGACTTTTGTGCCTCCAGCTGAAATTACCTCTTTCAACTCAGATACATAAAATAAATCAAAAGACTGGGATTCTAGAAAATCTCCCACCCTCCACCCCACCCCGAGGCCATAGAAGAAAATTAAAGCAAGAAGGAAAAGAAAGAACTTTCATGAAATAGCATGAATGCTAATGAATACCAGTCATCTAAAGGACCTTAAGCAAAAGAATTCTGAGGGGGGAACCAATCTTCAAACACATGAGAACATTAAGAAGATGGCTGCTTTCCCCAGTTATTTAAAGTACAGGTCATTTTCACCAGCTATGTGGTATGCCTGCTGGCAAGGTGCCTCATACTGCTACAGAGAGAAGTTTGTTGGCATTAAAGGCTTCTGACAGGCCCTTGTTGCTATCAGATAATACTGTATTTCGTGGTCTGGACAAATTATTAGATTGTCTGACTTAGTGATTATAATATTGATTTGTTCCCCATGTTATATTTGTTACATCTGCATTGGTCTCCCAAGGAAAGTAATACAGTTGTGATTTGTTACCTGTTTACTTTTCAGGATAAAAACTAGATGGTTTCCTGTGTTTGTTTATTTTTCCCTCACCAGTCAAAGCAGTTTCCCAATAGCTAACTAGACATTGGATTTAGGCAAGAAACAAAGCACTTGACTGGTTTTTTTGTTTTTTTATTTCGTATTTGTTTTATACCCATGTTATGTGGAAGAACTTCATGGGACGACAGAGAGAGGAAACATTTCAAAAAATTGCTATGCAACATGGTTAAGAAATTTCTCTCTGATTATAAAATGATAAAATATTTGGATGGAGATGCCACCTAATTCTCCTAGGAATTCTACTGACATTTCTGAGAGCCAAAATAGGCCTCTGTGTGAATCTTGGAAACATTTGGCATTTTTCCCCTTCTCTCTTCAGCTCAATGGGTTTCTGGCTTGGCCCCAGGACGAGGAGCTGAGAGAGAGAGGCTCGGCCTCACTCACTCTCAAGATGAAGTGAAATGCCAGACATGCTGTAACTCCTGTCTGAAATCTCTAGGGAAGTTTTAAAAGTTTCAGAGCTGTACACTTTGCCAACACAAATCCTTAAATTAACCATTCCAGGGACGCTTCTGACCATATCTCCAGTCCTCTTCTCTTGTGGCATGGTTTAGAAACCTGGTTACAGTCAATGAGGGTTTATTTGGAAGGGTGCTTGAGGAGTGGGGGTGGAGGGCAGGGAGCATAGTTCGAGGGGGTATCACATTTCAAACTGGAAAGCTGAAAATCTACACAGCATGAAAAAGGGAGAACTATTGTCCGTAAGAGACAGGTCTTCATTAGTTTTAACTAAAGTACTGGCATTTTGATTGGATTTTTGGTGGTGATTGCTCTGTTGCACTAATACAAAATGTCAACCTGGGCCAGCACTTAGAAAACCTGTCCTAGATGCTTAAGAATAACTCAGGGAAAGTGGATGGCTTGAAATCTGGAGGAAAGTTGAAAATGCCAGAGGAAAGGGGCAATGATGGTAGGTTGTAAAGATGGCAAGATGGTAGCTCTCTTTCTTTTTGGTACAATTGTTCTCTCTTTGGTTTCTTTGCAACAATACTGAAGTGGCTGCTGTTTATTGAGTCCTTTGGGGATGTCAGTTCTTCTCATCATTATGCCACTTACTCCTGACAGCTGCCCTAGAATTAGGTGTCAAGTTATAGATAAGGAACTGAAGGTTAGGGTGGCTCTGTGGTTTGCCCTAGGGGTCCAGTTAGTGGGATGGCAAGACTTAAATCCTAAGGCATGGTTTTTATGTACTCTTCTCAAGATACTTAATCCTGCTTGTAAACACATCAAGATCTCCTATTGAGCTTTTAAAAATATAGATTCCTGGATTTTTACCCAGAAGCTCCAGGTAGGGTTTTGGGAAACCATGGATTTGGGTTGTTAGATTATATAGTCAGCTCTCCAGCAGGTGCTGAGGCATAGCCCTTCAGAGCCACACCACAGGCCCTGGAAAAGTAGGCTATACTGCCTTTGGCCATGACTGGAGAGGTCTGGGGAAGGGGCTGAGCCGCCTTGAAGGTACGCCAGGAAGGGAGCCGGGCAATGCACATGTGTACAGTCAGCTCTGTAGCCCCACCTCCCAGAATGACACAAAGCCCCTTTTCCTCACTTTGCAAGGACTTTTTTTCCCTAACCCTTCTCCCTCTGCTTCAAGTCCCTAGCACACTTCCTCGCACAGAGTAGGTGCTCCAGCATGTCTGTAAAATGACTACATAAGTGTTTTGTCCTCTTTGTAGCTCAGAAGACAGCCTGGTGTGGTTAGGTGCAGGTAAGGGGTAGGGCTGTGCGAATAAACTGGAAGGTTGTGACGTGGTCCATGGGAGAAGAAGGAGCAGCATGTGCCAAAGGCCTTTTCATTACTTGTCAGAACTGCCCTCGGAAGGAACAGCCACTACACACACTGAACACAGGAGCAACTGAGGCTCAGAGAATTTAAGTTCCTGCTCTTATCCATGTGGCAGGAAAGGCCAGAATCCCAACCCACCTGGCCCATGCAAAGCCTATGCTTTTTCTACTTTACCCTGGGTCTCCCACAAAAGCACAGTCTTGGTCTAGAACCGTCTAATAAAAATGTAAGACTAGACACAGCTATAAGCCACCCACATAATTTTTAATTTTCTGGTAGCCACGTTAAAAAGGCGAAGAGAAACAAGTGAAATTAAATTTAATAGTACATTTTATATATAACTGTATATATCCAAATATATTATTATTTCAACATGCAATCAATAAAACCATCTCAATGAGTTACTTTACATTCTTTTTCTCAGATGAATTTTCCTAAATCTGGCGTGGTGTTTATACTAACAGCACATCTCAATTTGTACTAGCCATATTTCAGGTACTGCATAGCCACATGTGGCTTGTGACTGCCATATTGGACAGCAAAGTTCTACATGATCAGCAGGGCTACCAGGCGACTTGGATTGAGATGAGTAAATAAGTATTGGGAAACCCATGAGCAGCTGAAACTCTGAAGGGCAGCTAGGTTGGGCAATTCCTTCATTGATTCAGTGTAAATCAATGAACATCTACGATGTGCCAGGCATTTTCTAGGTCCTGATATAGAAACCCTGTCACTAATGGCATTTGCATTCTAGGGAAGGAGACAGACAATAAGCAAAGAAACTAATATAATAGAGTGGTTTGAAGAAAAATGAAGCCAGCAAGCAGGTAGAGTATGGCAGGACTATATTTGATGGGATAATGAAGAAAGACTGAATGAGGCCAGGCATAGGAGAACCTGGGAAAGAGGGTTCTAGGCTGAGCAAACCCTGAGGAGGTGACAAGTTGAGTGTGCTCTGGGGTAGCAACGCCAGCATTTGGAAGTGGGGTAGGGGTGGGAGGTGAAGTCAGCTCATATAAGGCCTTGTATGGTGCAGAAAGGACTTCCCCAAGTATGACGGGAAGTCTGCAAATAATTTTGAGTCAGGGAACTGGGTGTTCTGATATATATATAAAATAAAGGATAAATCTGCCCACAGTGTGGAGAATAAATAAATTGAGGAGGTGGTCAATGACAGGCTGTTATGGCAAGTAGTGTGTAGAGCTGTCCAACTCCTTTGGGATGAAGATTAGCAAATGCTAGACAAGGTTCACTCCCAGGGCACTGGTGTACTCAGTGCTCTTTTATATATTATATAGGCATATGTTGAAAATCAGAGAGCATTTTTTTCAAATTGCACAAATGAATGGTATGAAATGGACTACCATGACAGGGACTCAGACAGAGTCTTCATAAGGGCTGGAAACCCATCTTATGTCCACAGAGTCAGAACCTGGCATCTAGTAAGTGCTCAATATTTGTTGTACCCATCCATCCATTCACTCAGTGACTCCTTCATTCAATGAATCTCTGCATCACTGGGATACAGCGGGGAGGGAGGCATAGCCATTGTATTGAGAATTTATAGTCCGCTGTCAGAAACAGGCTTTCACTACAATATTGGGGTTTCTTTAGGAAGGAAGGACAAGATGCTTTGGGAGGGTCCACAAATCCAGTGCAAAAGAGTGTGGGGAGGCTTCTTGGAGGCAGGGTACCTGTCCAGATCCTCGCTGGACTTAGACTTGGGGATTTATGGCATTTGTAAATAGTAAACGTAACCCTTATTGGCTTGCGGCAGTAGCCAGGTGGCTCAAATGCAGAACTGCGATTACAGAATGAGCGTCAATAGTTAGCTGGCAAATTTAAATGGTGATAAAGTCTCCTTAATATGTATAACCTATACTTTCCCTAAATTTGGTAGGATGAAAAGCAGGAGTATATGATCATTTTAAAAAATCTACATTCATACCATTCATTTGTGTGATCTGACATATAATACCTGATGATCAGGATTTTACCTACATAATGAATAGACAGGAAAAAAATGAAAACCTTTCACATTGTACACAACTGTAATTCTTTCATCATATTCACAGTTAAATTCTTAATTAAGTCTGCATGCCTCTTTTACAAAAGTACATTTTGTAGATACAGTTAATTTTTTAATATCTGCATTAACAGAAGGAAAGAGTAGCATGGTAATTCCCCAAACCAAAGTTTAAAACCCATTTCCACTGTGCTGTGTGATAACTGCCCTGTGCAATGCTAGATATTTGCCTTCCTTAACGATGCTCTTTGTGGGATAATATTAACATGTGTTTGCATTCCTGAAAAGAAAAAACATTCCTGATGTAAATCACGGGAGAGAATAAGACAGACGGAGTGATGGGGGAAATCTGTTTGGGGTTGACA